>JAGDQP010034252.1:527-20216 GCA_022664845.1 Lepisma saccharinum | reverse complement strand
GATATCTCGATACGATATTTTAGTTTGATATCTCGATACGATATTTTAGTTCGACATTTTCACATTTGGGTTCAATATTCACTGTGGTGAATTTCTGTATACTCGGTTGAGAATAGTTGTAGAAAGGAAGAAATTCGGAAAATTAATAAGGAAGTTCTCAGTTTCCCCTCTGAACACAGCCTATCTGTTAATACAATATCCTACTATTTATACTACTCGCATAATATTTCATGCATTTTTTCACAACTACTCGACATGAACAGAAGGAAGAATTTTTAAAGCGAGACTTTTATGACGACCAGTAAGGAAGAAAAGAAAACACTTGAGGAACTTTTTCCCCCTTCACAATTTCTTGTGCATCTAAACACGTTAGGGCTCCAACATTTACTCCTTTGCATAATAAATCATGGCGTCTCCACTTTCGCCCAAACACCATGGCTTCTGACCTCTTTACTCGACCCTTTCCTTTTTATTCGTAGACTCTCCAGGAACACGAGAGCGCGCCCTCTTTCTCCCCCAATCTATTTTCTTTTACAAG
The DNA here is from genome assembly GCA_022664845.1 of Lepisma saccharinum. NCBI lineage: Eukaryota > Metazoa > Arthropoda > Insecta > Zygentoma > Lepismatidae > Lepisma > Lepisma saccharinum. The sequence goes on along the minus strand of JAGDQP010034252.1, from coordinate 19,678 downwards.
TTTCTCTACTGATCAAACCAAAAGCCCGTAACTCATTCTTCTAGATTTTTTTTTTCATTTACCTCATCTTCTCTTTATTTCAAGGGACGACGGTGGGGGGTACGTAACAATTTAATCACTAAGCAGTAAATCTTTTAGTTCCTCCCCCTCTCTGTATCCACCCCTGTAAGTCTTGCAAACTCTCCTACTTTTAAAAGAGAGGGATGAAATAAAAAGTTTAGATGAGAAAAATGCTTTAAAGTAAAATGCAATTAACTAAAAGTATTTCAAATTTTCCTGAAAGCTTACCTCCGCAACTAAATCTTCTTGCCTTGGAAGAAAAAAAAAATCTTAAAGGAGAGTAATTTTAAAAGCTATTGCTTCCCGAATCTCTGAAGAGCAGTAGAGAAGGAAATGAAAACTTTTGCTGGCTTCTTTCCTCATTCTGAAGCGAATACGTCAGCTTTTGTTTTTAGTAAAATTCTTACGTAAGCACATACAAAAGTTTTCTTCTTCATTACTTTTCTTTAGCGAAAATAATCCTTTGTTTTCACAAACAGTTGACATTTTTTTAAGTGACAGAGTTTGTCTACTTAATTCGCCATTATTAGCATCAGTCCTATAAACTTTGAAAGCTAAATTTGCAATAATGGCACTGAACTAACTTTGGGTACCGGTAACCCATTGACCCGAATGACTCTGTGACCCGGTCTTGACTCGACTTGACCTGATCTTGTTAGAATATTTTAATTCATAAGACCCACATTTTTTTTCAGTATCTACACACTTCCGGGTGTATTTCTGTTCTTTCCGGGAATATAATAATATTTATATATTTTATTACTATTGTTAGGAACTCCTTGGTGTCGCTTCGTATCCTTGGTCCTCTCGGGGCAACAACCCCGCTCCAGGTCAACCCTGAAACAAACACGGTTCATACGCGTTATTTCGTTTTAAGGATTTTTTTATTTTTTTTTAAAGCTCCTTTGTCCTCAGAGTCACCGGATCGGGCCGAGTCCCAATCAAAACCGGTCCAAAATTCCGATTGATCGGTACGGTACGGAGATCGAACCCAGGCCTCCTTCCTCCCACGGAGGAAGGGAACACTCGATCGTCTACTGGACTACCGAGGCGGCTGGTGGTGAACTACTTCGAAAGGATATTTACAATACACTTTTTGTTCGTTATTGAAAAGGAACTGTGACTTGTCACGTAAATGGGTGACTAAATCGTTGAAAGTAACTGGAACCATGAAAAAAACAGTATTCGAGCTGGAGAAATCTCGGGTCCTCGCTTATGCTGCCCTCAAGCGCTAGTCAACATATGGGCCGACTCACAGTGTACTGCAAGGTAATGTATCATTGCGCACGTTTGCTGTATGGCACGATAAAATTCAGTACAATTACCTTATCTTTACAACTTACCCGAGAACAATTGTAAACCAGGGTTACCAGTTCATTTTTACCAGTGGAGGTCAGTAAAGTTAAAAATGGAGGACAATTGCAGATTTTTGCTTTCAGCGGAGGACAAGTACAACTACCTTTCATTTTAAATCCGATAAATAAAAAACTGACGAACAGAAGAATTTCTTACTTTCAAATTTCAGTATTTAGAGAGCAAATCACACAAAATTTTACATTATTATTGTATCTTCCTTTCAAGTAATGAAATTTAATGAAAATGGGAAGTGGTTACCATTTGTTTCATATGTTGGTGACGAACATTTTAATAAAATTAAGAATTTGGGTCACAGGAGTACGAATACGTCCAATTTGGAACTTTTTAACCTGGTCGCTAGAGAATAGAGGACATGTCCTCCAAAAGGAGGACGTCTGGTAACCCTGTGTCAACTAATTTTCAAAAAATACTTCTACTTATTTCAAAAAGGAGCTAACAAGAACATGTAAAATATGGAAAAAGAGAAAAATCGCTTTAAAAATCACTAATTTCATCAGGAAACAATTTTATGTGCCGATTAGGAAAAGATTTATGCTCTTCCGAAGGAAAAACAAATGTTGTGGCACATAAGGGAATTCTGTAATCGCCTTGGTGTAGCTATTATGAGCAGGGGAGGAATGGAAAATTTTTAATGATCAAGATAAGCTTAATTTATTGTATTTTTATTGGATGGAAAGTAAAAATGAAAAAAAAAAAGTACAACAAATCAAATGTAACTAAACTCATAGCGGTTAAAAAGAAGCAGAATTAAAAACTAAAAAAAAAAAAAAATCATGTAGAAGAAAATTCAAGTGGGAAAACAATCTACGTACTGACAACTCGCTAACGCAGTCTACTATACCGAAACCATATCGATCACAATAAAGATAAGAAAAACCTTTAAAACTTCAACATCTCTTTTTTTCCCCCTTTGCAATAAAGACAATCGTCATTTTTCGCCAATAAAAAAAAAAATAATAAATTCGTTAAATGCTGTAGAGGCAAAGAAGTTTATAGCATTTGTGCTGGCGGCCATATTTATATTTTCATAGCACAAACTATAAGACTGACTGTAGCAAATCTTATATTATTCGTGTAATATTTATATTTTGGTGTTTCTAACAGCTTTCCATTAAAATATATTATAAAAGTGACAAACAAAAACAATTTTATGATACGCATAGGCCTATAATGATATTCTCATCTATTTTCAAAATATTGAGATATAAAATAATGACGTCACAAATACCAATAACGACAGATCATCACGCCTTAAAGAGACTTTCCGTGGGCAAGAGAGTTTTCTTTGCGCGTGGTTATAGATTCGATTTCCGCCAGATACACTAAACGTAGTGGTTTGGAATCAACTTTACCAAAAAAAAAACTGTAGGTCCCCCGTTCTTTTACAATTCAATCTATGAATCATGCCTGAGAAGGAGTAATGGCAGTTCAAAGCCACAATTTAAAGGTCAATGAAATCTACAGGGGGAAAGTGACAAAATGTAGCATTACAGTCTTGTCAGACAAGCAAATTCATTTATTTTTTTTTCAAAAATATGTCGTTAAGCTGAAAGTGGTTTCTATGTAATAATATATAGTCTTTATGCTAAAAGCGAACCCAAAGAACATGCATAATTATTTACAGGAACGTTTCTTCATACGTAAAACAGTTATAATTGCAGTCTACTTTTACCCCAATTTGGTACTTATTTCTAACTCTCTCTATATTATGAATTAATAATTCCAAAGTTAGCACTATCACAAATTTGTAATGAGTAATAAAAATAATTTCTACATCCTTTGCTAGTCTTTTATCAATTATTTAGTAGTTTTAAATTACTTCGAAAAGGAATATTTTATCTCCAGAAGGCCCCAATTGGAAACCTCTTTAGCGTTCAATAAAGAAAGACGGGGAAGGGGACGCCTCCTAGGACGGACGACCTGTTCAGTGATTCTGCCAGACCCCTAGTGTGGGAGTCACCCCCTAATTCACGAGTACAACCTCCCAATTTTTACCGTTAAAAGTCGATAGAAACCGTACAAATCTCTACTTACATCCTCCCAATTCTGACTTTACACCCCCACTCACACTGAAAGTTCTGGCGGAATTCCTGGACCTGTTAGTTTGCTGTATATATACTAGAATATGTGTAGAATAACTCCTAAATAGAAGTTCTACATTTGGCAGAAAATATGGATCTAAACTTTCTCTTCATTCCTGGATTGTACCGTCAGTTGGCAGCACATGAAGTATAACTGATATTAATGTGCTACCATCTTGTGGCACAATCCAGAAACTATGAAAGACTAGAAAGACAAACTTTTTTTTTTTTAATTACAGTTTTAACAACCTTTGCAAGCTAAATTGGTTTTCCTAGAAAGTCATGATTATTTTTAAATAAGTTTTGAATGGCAAGGATGAGTGTTGATTCTTCTGGTTTCATTCTCTTTGCTACTGTGAAAGAGCGCTTATTAGTAGCGACATCAACTGCAGTAAAAGTTGGTTTGAATTTTAGGCACTAGTTCCGCTCAATATCTCACATTTTCTTTGTCAGTTTTAACTGCAAGGATATGTTGTTATTCTGCGATAGGTATACCTTAGTGCGTTTTTACAGCAAGTTAGATGAAACACCTCTCTTTGTTCTTTTGTAGACTCAACAAGCGAAAACTGTGTTTCAGCAAAGAAAATCAAATATAAGAGACGCAGACGAGAAGGTGCTTGCAGAAGTCGGTTACTGTGTGTGATATACATGTCATATATACAATAACAAAATCGACTTCGTAAAGTAGTTAGCTGGTGAAATGTTTCAAACTATATCTCCCCCTCCCTCTCCTCCCCCCCCCTCTCTCTCTCGTTGTGTTTGTATATTTATTACAATCCTTCAGAGAATGTATGCAGAAAGGAGCAAATGAACGCACAGAAAGTTCTCGATCGTTCTGCTATGTGGGCTGGGAATCGAAAGGCGCTACCTTTAACTGACAGTGGTTTTCCTCTGTAATTCCAAGAACTTCCAAAGAGCTTGTCTGTTATTTTCACCCTGTCTTTTCAACCTTCATCGTCATCTCGCTGTTTTTTTTTCACCCACCTCAAACTAATGAAAGCAGATAACTATACAAACGTAGAATAGAAACAAACCCACCTCTTCAAAAGTTATGGATGGATGGATTGTTTTGCTGTTTCGGTTTCTTTGGGGAACAATGCACAGTGTGATGAAGGTGGAAGAGTAATTTGGATTTCTGTCATTCTTTGTTTCTTCAAACAGATTCATTTCAATCCCTTTTACAAAGTTCATGCACAACCAATCACCCGGCCCGGCGCGGAAATATAGTGGTGAAGGTTAACTGGAAGGTAAGGCTGTGTGATTTCCGAATTTGCATTGGAACATCAATATCGCTGGCAAGTCGAAAAGCTACATAAAAAAATAGTTAACGCAAGAAAATCGATGAATAACGAAAAATCAAATAACGCTTATATCGAAATATAGTTGGAAATTTAATATCGTTAAAAATCAATAATTTCTATCGATCACTGCAAATTGCACATCGAGCATATACAAATATCAAAATATCGATATACAGACTTGTCATTTTTTTTTCGATCTCACAAAAATCGAACGACATGTCGAAAATTCGCACATCCTACTCGCACTCCACAATTAACCATATGTGTATTTTATAATTATACATGCAACCCTATTGACGATCTAACCCTATAAAAGACATACTAGAAACAACAAGTACTGTATATGTCTCAACTTAAGGGAGGTCCGATGACAACGTACTATAAAGTGCCTACAGTGAAAATAGCATAAATTCTTTAAACGGAAAAAGGTAACCAAGTGAAATGAAACTGTCAAGTTTTAGTCGCCAAATTAAAATCGGTCAAATAAATCCAGGTGACTGAACAACAACTCAATTCTGATGTCAGTTTCCATTCTCTGCCTCAGGAGCTACTTTGTGTTACGAAGAGTCGGACAAAGTTAATTATAATTTTGAACACGGTTTCAGCCAGACCTACCCTCTACAAAGGAGGAGGGGTTACCCCATCCAAATTGTCGAGCACTCACACCAAAATGATATCTACCCATACTGAAAATCCTGGCAAAAATCCCTGATTTGGGGGCACGAGAAACAAGTATTTCACGAGCTCTTGGGATGGTTTTATATATATATATATATATATATATATATATATATTTTTTAAAAAAAAGCACATGTACAGCAAGTTGAATAGAATTGTAAAATTTAATCAAAATACTCGTGTGATTTTCCTTTTAATCTTTTAAGCCTATTCCAATGTAACTTTCGTATAGATTAAAGGGAAATATACAATTTTCAACGAACTGTAAAAACTAGTTTTTATTCAACGTAGACTAATATTTTTTTTTTCTTTTACCTCCACCCGTTTAGGCTATTCACTATACACTTTTACTTTCTCCATCCTTGTTTCCTTTACTTTTTTTGAATTGTAAATGTAAAAAAGAAAACAATAGCATTCTACATACCCTGTTTGACAGATTCCTGCCGGCGAAGTTGAGTTAATTTGAAGAAAACAAACAGAATGAAGAACATCCTTACCTACAAAGAAAAAAACAACAACATTATTTTCATTAACTTCTTAATTTTCTTGAAATAAAGTAAGCACTCATTAAGTAAATAACAACAACAAAAACAAAGTAAAATTAACGCGGTTATAAACAGAGCACCGCGCTGACAGAAAAAAAAAGTTAGTGAGAACTCACTGACATTAGCAACATCTTCATACTTTCATCCAGCCTACTAGTTCACAGCAACCTTCTACCAGAACATTATTAGTACTACCAATTCCTTCCTTCAAACTTAGCTTCAGATTCGCTGATAAAGTAAACAATTTTCATTCAGTGAATTGATCTATACATTAAATATTTCATAGTAAGATACGGTTTCATTAAATTTGTTGAAAAAACAAACGTTATCGAGAAGAAATCACGATTCAACTTACTTTCGATTGAACGGACGTCCCTATCAGTCCTCTTACATCGACTCTAGCATCCATAGTCGACTGTAACCTGTAAGTTCTGTCCTTAAGTCGTGACCTGCATCCGATGGAGGGTAATGACAAACCACCATCGTTTCACCTGACTCAAACCGTTGAATCTTTAGCTTACCTACACTACGCAGTAAAGGCGGTAGCTGTCGGCTAACAAATTGTGCCAATAAGTCAGTATTTCAATTATTTGCTTTGGATAAACTAAATAGGTAATTTTGATCTAAGCCTGTCATAGACAGAAAACTTAGCGGACATGTCTTGGTTTACACACCATTATAACAGTCACTTGATGGAATGGAACTCAGGAGAACCCTTGGACAAGCGCTGTCACGTTAGCCGATCTGCGTCCCCAGTAAAGCTGCTACATTCAGCATATAAGCTAGTTTATTTTACAGATGAAAGAAAAACAGTAATTTCGGATTACTACTGACAGTCTAGCAAGGAACGAGAAAAAGCACAAATTACTAATAACATTCTTGGAATTAACAAGTCCTTGACGATTGCAAAATTCTTCTTCCTTCAAGAAGACTCCATTAGAGTTTTTATTTTAAATATATATTTTCAAATGCAACAAAAAAAATAAGGAAACATACTTTTCAATTATCCCGGCAATGTTTTTTTTAAGAAAAGGACGACTCTTGCAAATAATAACACATAGTTTCCTATTCTTAAAATGAAAAACATTAGAGGAAAGGGGGAGAGACAGTTATTTTTCCTGCAGCTAACTTACAAGCAGAAAATTTTAAAATTACCTCTTTAACAAAAGTTCTTTGTTCTTGTTTCCGTCTCAAATTTAACATTCCTTAACCCCACTCCTTTATAATATCCAACCCTTAAAACATGGTTTCCTCTCATTATTTTCCTTTTTTTTTTTTGCTTCGCAAAAGAAAACACGCACAAGGAGCACGATAAAAATTAGCATACTTCCTTTTTTTTTCCTTCCGTGGAAAACTGCACACTGTCCACAACTTACAAGAACTTCTTTACAACTGATTTTTAATACCAGTATACAAATTCACAGTAAATTTTCATACTGTACAGTCAAGGACAAAAAGAAACCCACCTACACGAAAAAAAAATGAACCAGAAAATTGCTATCTGTTCGGTTATAGACACATGTGGACCAGACAGAAAAGCGGAAAGGTGTATTCAACTGTCTATCAAAAATTTTCCTCAAGCTCACTCTCAGAAAGCGTTCACTGTGGTTCAGTTGGTAGAGCGCTCACCTCTGGTGCTAGGGGTCGTCGGATCAATCCCTGCCCATGCCATGGGGCCTTTGTGGTGGACAAATACTGTGTGCGTGGGTTTTCTCGGGGTGCTCCCGTTTCCTCCCACTTTCTTCATTCCACCAATTCATCCCATCATCATCCATACGGCCTGAGCCATAGTTGCCTAAAGGCCTTGAACTAAATAAATTCAAATTCAGAAAGTGTTCATCTCGCAGTGGTTACGTTGATTCTTGTGTATCTCTTACGACAGCAATGTTAATATACTATAATTTGTCCAGATGTTTATGGCGTATGTGCTTCATACGAGCGATAAATTAAATATTCCCCAGATGTAATCGGAGAGCTTCGTTTTTGTTCGTGTTTTCCTCTTACAGAATTGTCGGCTGCTTTTCCAGAACTTGCGAGAGCTGTGAAGACTAAGCATGAAATAAACGCTAGAACGTTGCCACATCTAAGCCCGGCAGTTTCAGCTCACAAACAGAATGCAACAGCATTCTTGTCTCGGTTACCCTGTCGCACTTCTTTTTAGTTCTGCTGGATCACCCGTCAATAGCCCTTGGACAAAGTATAGTGATTTGCAAGAAGCGAACGATATAAGTATGAAAATTTGCCAACACTGTATGATTTAAGTACCATAATAAGCTGACAACGATATTCCTATGTCGTGGTTCGTTCGATAAAACCACTGAGTGGTTCATTTGGTTTGTTATTTTTAATATTTATAATACAACAATAAGTGGAGTGGAGTGGAGTTAAGTATAATACAACAGTGGAGAAGCATGCTTTAAAAAAAATATTTATAATACAACATTACACACCATGTGGGAGCAGTTGTTCATTAAAGGATAATCTTTGAAATATAAAATAATACCTTTTCAATAAACACTCATACTACAGCTTCATTTCATAGTTTGTCGAATATATACTATTATTTGCAAAAATCATATAAACGACATTAGGATACCAGGTAAGACAGATGCACATAACATTACTGAAAAGGATTTTGAAGGAATGACAATGTGAGAACTATAAAAAACACTACCGGTAACATGTTCATTCATACTAAAACACTATTACCAACTCTATAGGACTCCTCACATTAATCTTCAGAAATAAATGACATAACCACTCAAAAGAGTTTTTGCATCAGCCTTTGCAATCAACAATTTCATTGCCTGATTTTGAATGCGATATGAGTTGCAATCTAATTTTCCATTTTCAAGAGTTTGTCGCAAGGATTGGTATTAAAAAGCGTCTCCGATTATCTACGTCTCCGATAATAACTTTCCGAAGTTGCCTGTTTTAATGAATATCCTAAAGCGTTTGTTTATGAGATTAATGACTTGAAAGTCGTGGAAAATTGCTTTCTTTTGCCTCTTGAACACTTTCACAATGTATTATATCCAAGAGCCCTTTCGAAGCAGCAACAAGAATTACAGATAATTATGAAGATATGGACTTAATTGAAATCGTTCTTTCAATTTTCCAGAATCTTAATCATGATTAGTAGTGATTCATGGCAACTTTGGGATCAAACAAGATAGAATTAACAGCGGGAATGAAAAGAGAAGAGACGGATAATGATTATAGACCTACTGTCATTTCGTCGCCCAAGAAATTTCTACATCTTTTGAAGGACAGGAGTTTAAAGTTTTCAAGAATAAGAAACAAATGACTATCTGTATACTAAACAATTTTTAAAAAGCTGTATATCTCGATTACCACCACAATTAATACATCACTTCATCTACCTTAAAGACGAGAAGGTGTAATTCGTAAAAGTTAAACTTAGGCACTATGTCTATTAAATGTATTGTTAGGCAATATTACTTGATAATTATAGGGCAACCCTGACATAATTGAAAATCTATGCAGCCAAGCTCCGAAAATTGGATAAGGCACAGCGATTCTCAACCAAGGTATCGCGACTGATCAGCCGATTTCCAAAGTTCTCGCTATCAGTGTACCAATTTCAGGTCGGTCTCAAATTTTGAAGTCGTTATACCCTATTCTCGAGCTTTAACGAGATTGGACTCATCAGTATGACCGAAAAAAAAGGAAGGGCATTTTATGTCGCTAAGCTTCTAAAGAGAAATAATGCCATGCGAGTGATAATGACTGACAGCTGTAAACATAAGAAGCTTTCTAAGGAATAGTAAAACGCAAAACAGAAGAGAACGTCTTGTGGGCAAGGAGGAACTCTGATGTCAATCTATTAACAGAAAACAATTTTTTGCAATGGAAAAATGTGAACAAATTACATTAATAATGCATGTATTATTTCTATGGCCATACAAATTAAAATTTATATCGGCTAAACCTCTTCAGTATCAAGCCAGAGATGTGAACTGAATTACTTGTAAATATACCCAAGAGCCAAATCTCAATGTTAATGGAACCAAGCTTACTTGGGGGTACACTTCTATTCTTTAGAAATGGCTAATGAAAAATTTACCAAGAACGAACATTTGCAAAACCTGGCAATAATTTATTTTTATACCTCTGAAGTTTGATTTTTCCGTATAGCAACATCATGCAAGTTCTCCAACATATACAAATTCCTGTCGGTCACTTTCTAGGAATCTCAATGTACAAATGGAGTAATTATTAAAATTAATACACGAAAAATATTGTACCAAATTCGTAGCAACAGGTCATTAAAGATCTGGGTTAAGACGGTAAAAATAAACAAACATAAATAAATGTTGATCTCTTACATGCAACGAACAGCTTGGGCTTACGTTTAGCGTGCTTAACTTCCATTCATTGTCAGTAGATCTCAGGATCGACTCTGACTGTAGTTATACTACAACTTCTTTGAAATCAGGTTTAATCACAAGTTAAGAATATTTCTATAAAAACAGTTTCCAAAAAAATATTTATTTTGATGAAATAGACAAATCAGATCTGAACATACAATGCTGTACTCAGGAGCAAATGGCCATTGATGTCCGTGTTCATATGTCAGTTCAGGAGAGTGCAGCAACCACATCATATTGAAACATCTGATCTACAGTGTCTATGTTACATTATACTAGGAGCAAACGACTTACTAAGCAAATAGGCACATTGCTCTTGATAGGATTTAAAATCTCTTCTTACCTTGACAAACCAGCTATACTCTGCAACATCCTAAATGAGCTTGTGAGTTTCTAAGAACGGGATCTACAAGTTTCTGGTAATGTGAGCTCCGAACTACTCCGCTCGATGGACAGTTGCTGGTATCAAACCCGTGACTACGCGTACAGAAAGCGAGTTTGTGTTACATGGTGTTGCACGAAATCGCTTCTTGCTTTCTTTTCAAATTTGTTCAGACAAAGAACTGTCACTTGCTAAGCCCAAATGTTAATACCTTTTCTTACTACGTAAGTCTTAAAAGCCAGAATCAGAAAACAAATCAAATAAATTATTTAAAAGACTGACTTAATACCTGCGATCGAGTAAAAAACTAAGGCTGGGATCAAACCACTACGTGGAGTTCATCACACTGACCACAAGGGCATAGTGCTAGTCGAAAATAGAATATCGGTATTTGTTGATTTTTGCGTACTGTCCTTGACTTTCAATAGCATTTCTTCCAATCGTTACAGTAGCGTATTAATTTTGAGTGGACTTTGATCGTAAGTCTATAACGTAGGATAGCGCCAAAGAAAGTAACTTACTCACTCACTCACTCCTTGGCACTATAACAGCCCTTGGTCTCTTTCACAACAAGCCTCCATTCTTCTCTGTCCTTTGTCTTCCGTCTCCACCTCTTCATTCCCAGCTTCCTAAAGGTCTTCCTCCACGTCATCTATCCATCTTTTTCTTGGTCTTCCCCTTCTTTTTCCACCTGATTCCCCTTCTTGGGTACTCGACTATCCTCCATTCTCCACACACATGACCCAGCCATCTTATTCGTCCGCACTTTATTTCAGTTATAATATATGCTACTTCTTTAACTACTTTAAGTACTCCTGGTTTTCCTAGGGTTCGTACATTCCATGTTGCGACGCGACGGTGGTTGTAGTCCTCTTCTGTTCTTCCTTTCTCATCTGCCTAATCCGTTCCTGTTATAGTTTCCTTGATTTTCCGTCCTTCTGAGGCTTGCTTGTCGGCTTCGCAACAGTATGTTTTTATGAGGTTAGGTTGTTAGCCTTACGCTCAACCCCCAACTTGGAGGACCAGGAGTTTTCTGTCAGGGTCCTCTTCCCTTAGCCTTTGTGGATCCATCCACCGACTGCAAGGCAGCAGTGTTTTCTGGCAGGGTTATCTCCCTTAGCCATATTGTGCGCGATTGCTTATTTGTTAGGTTTCCCTGCTTATTTCGCAATTTACCCTCCTAGATATGCGCCGTTCTACTATCCGGAGCCCGTGGACGCGCCCGATCGCAGCAAGCACTGCGTGGCCATTTGACCTGGGCAAAGAAAATAATTAGAGAGAGAAACTGTAGTAGTTTCTAATCTGCAGAGACCTAAAACTGGCAGATCCTTTTCATTAGGTTAGCACTGTCCATCTTAAGAACTCGCGATAGCGTCTCCATTGAAATCGGGTAGAGAAACCTATCAGATTTGAGCTTAGTAAACTTAATTTTCAGTCAGTTTTTTTTTCACCTTGCGACATTAAAACTGGCAGATCCTTTCTACTTGGTTAGTGTTTTCCATTTTATATAATTCACTAAACGCATTTGAGCATGTTATCATTGGACCCACCCTAAGTTTTTGTATGTTAACTTTTGCAAAACTCACTCCCTGTGTAAAATTCTAATAAACTTTTCATTTGTCATTAAGCTATAACACTGGCATGTTTACTTAGAAGAAACAAACTAAAAAGGTGCTATTTACTGAACGTTTTACATGATAAAAAATTACCACGAAAGTGATATTAAAAAGTACCAGCCAATGTTACCACACACCTAAAAAATAATTTCGTTGTCTTTCTTTCTTTAGATCTCAAAGGGTAAGCTACCCCTCCAGAAAATAAAGCTTGCTGCTGTGGAAACTTAAAAAAGAAGAAAGAAGGGAAGTATTAAATGGCCTCCAGCTGTTTTTTATGTGCTGCATGTGTTGTTGAAGCAATACACCAAACGACGCTTCATAATCCAATTTCAGTTTTTTTTTTTTTTTTAAAGCAACCTCAAGTCCTTTTCTAGCATCTATACTACAAGTCATTAAAAGGCTATCAAAAGAGGTCTCCAAAATCAGGCTTTAACCTCGCAGGGGGTCAATCAGGTCTCTCTCTCTCTCATTCTTTCTATGGCGCTGTGCTTTTCTTTCTTACTTTTAAAAGTCATTTTATGTTGGAAACGAAAAACTCAAGTAATAACATTTCGTGGCACTTAAAACTTTCTCAATGACTTAATAGTACTATGTAAGAAACTACTTATTTATTAATATTTTTGGCAAATAATTTTTATAGAACGAAATAAACAAATAACACACAGGTATAAACTTTAGTTATTAACAGTAAGAGGCTTTGTGTTCAGATCTTAAGAGGACTCACGTAAATTGCTTCAGAATGATCAAGTGCGGTTTTATGTAGACATTTTACTTGCTTATTTCCTGGGAAATAAATTTGTTTATAAAACGAATGGATAAAAAGCGTATGATTGTACTCGATTGTTTGTTTCAAACACAGATACATTTGCATACTCCTTCCGAAACAGACACTATAAAATCTCGGATCTACCTAGGTAAAAAGTTCAGATAGAAAAATAATTATGGCTGTTCTAAACAACACACCAATTAATTTTAGAACTTAAATGCATATTAACGATCTACTTTGTCTGTGGGAGAATGAATGTTAAAGGCAGAGCTGAAACCGGGTCACCTCTCTTGACCCGAGTGACTCGGGCCCCGGTCATTGAGTTGACCCGACGACCAATCCTATGCCTGTGGTTAGAATCAATCTATATTATAATATGAGAGAAAAAAGCTATGTACGGGAACTTCATATTTGAGAGTTTTAAAAGATTTTAATGCCTTTATTCTATTGAATACTTCAAACACAAAATTGTTTCTGAACAGCCTTTCTGAGGGAGTATTTGCACACTTCCGGCGACATTTTTTTCCTGGGGATATGAGACTATTTCCATATCTCATTACTATTGTTACGAGCTTTTGGGCGTTCGTATTGTTTGTACTCGGAAGTAACACCCCTACTTCAGGTCACCGCTGGTAGCAAAACTATTTAAACGCAACAGTGGATAATAAGGAAATACTGAAATATCTGCTTCATCCCCCCGGGTCACCGGGTCCAAGCATAGGCCCAGTAACTCGGTCCAATTGTTGAACCTATTGACCCTGTCACCCGTTTTAACTCTGGTTAAAGGATCCGGATTTTAGTTGAGGGAAAACCTCAGTGGTTCCTATTCTTGGTTTGTAGGAATTTGAACCGAAACTCTTTTGTTTAACCACTTCTTGTTGAGCATCTAAAGTTTATAAGAATAAATTTTCTCACAGAACGGTGTTCATAGGTCATGGGACCTTACAAGGTGTATTTATTACTTTTCATATGTGGTTTCTAAAATAATGTTAATTGTGTACTAAATATCACCGATTATAGCTGTAGTTTTGCGGTATTCCGAATTCCAATTGTAACAACTCACCACGTCTCACTTGAACACGAGATACATTGATCAACCTGTCTGTGTCCATTCCGTGATAACACATTCCTTCCACTTCCTAAAATTCGTTTATAATCTAGTTGTGAGAGACACTCTCAAGTCTACACAGTCTCAGGCTTGAAAACTATTAACGACGAATTCTATTATATTTGGCTCTTCAGTCAATACGAGTTATGATCTATAGAAGTTCTAAGTTCGAGTGGTATCATTTTGAACTATTTGTATCTTATGGAAATGTATTAGGTTTAATGAGAGTCATTTTTCCTATCAGGTTTTCTTCTAGGTCGCCATGCTAAGATAAACACCCTTCGTAAATTGTACTCCCAAGAATTTAAAATTGTAATTGTGAATTCATAACAAACCAACATAAGTAATGTATAATTTTAAAATGTTGTATCTAATGGAAACACAGGAGAATGCCTTGTTCAGAACGCCTCTCTCTTTAATGCTCTTTTATGGGATTTCTCACTTTCCACTAATCCATTAGTTTTTCACGCATAAAATAGCAAAGTTCACAGAATATGATGGTAAGGAGGGAAATTTTCATAGCAAATAGATTACTTTTAAAGTGATTCCCTTCCCTTCAACAACAGAAAAAACTACCTTATAATTTTCCATGTTAGTAATAATAAAAAAAAAAGTAAGTGAATGGCATTTTCCGTAAATTTAATGTCGAGGAGGGATGGAGAAAATTTAGATAAGTGTCGGAAGAGGGTGAGAGGAAATGAGCTGAGTTGGCGTTTTTATTTCTACAAGGCATAGTCAATTATTCCCAACCACATCCACTATGTTATTCAGAAATCGCTCTTAGATTACGTCCCGACGCACCCCCTCGAGGACATTTTGCCTTAAAAAAAAAAAAAAAAAATCCCTCCGGGACACCAATCTCCGACTCGTTTTCCGCGCTTATATTGGGGATTTGCCACATAGTGTCGCTGGAGCTTTTTATTACATCTGAGACCTCAAAAACCCGGTGGGTGGGAACATAGAATAGCAATCTGTGCTCCTGGGGGAGGATGGGATAGGAGTCGCTGACATGCATGCGTGTGTGTGTGACGGAATATAAAAGGGTAAGGCAGGAAAATTTTCAGAATAGCGTATAACTAGACTACCTATATGTACTGAAAATCCGCGTTCCTATGAACCTTCAATATTGAGTGCCGAGCGCGAGGACGACGAATGTGCGATAGTGTAGATCTGGATCTGAGGTTGAATGGATTGAACATTTTGATTGATGCATTAACGAGGGAGAGGTAGATATAATCGAAGGAAATGAGAGAAATTTTAATTATAAAAAAGATCCAGTTATCAGAACGAACATTTCTCGCGTAGTTAATCAAGTTATTGCTGCTCACTTTAGAAGAGCCATTAAAGTATTCTTGATGAAAAAAAAAAACTTAAAAAAATAAATAAAAAAATAAAAGAAAAAGAAAGCTTTTGTAATTAATTTATTTTTTAATCCCGATATTTTTCTTGTGCCCATTAGCAAACAAAAGTAGGAGAGGGGGGGGGGGGAACAACACTGAGGTCTTAAAAACTAAAACTGGAGTTCGTATAGAAAACAAACGACTGTTTTTTGAACAATTGAATTATTGGTTTTTCCAAGTGTGCTAATTGAATATGTGTTACGTATTTCGCAGATGAATTTCTTCTCACATCAAAAAGAGGACAAAAAGCATTTTCCCGCATGAGGAAGTTTTCGCATTATTTTCAATATGTAGAAGGAAGGGGGGGGGGGGGGGAGGGGGGACGTTCAAACTGCAAGCCCACAAATCCACTTCTTACGCTGGGAAATAAGACTGCTGCTACTCCAATCACACTGTATAACATGTCAGATTATCTTCCAAGAGGTTTCGTGTTCTAATCCCGGTTTCGGTATAGATACTTGTGGATTTTATGAACCTTGCACTAATTTAACCGGAACGGTCCAAAGTCAATAGTTACGAAGATGTCTCAAATAAAAAGAAAATTTATCAAGCTTTTTTTTAAAAAAAAAAAAAAAATATTGGTAAATAAGATTGATATTTCTCGATCAATTATAAAGCAAAATTTCATTCTACGGACTTAATCTGTCTCAATAGGGTAGTGAGAATTACGTGAGATTTCATAACAATATAAAACAGAATATGTGGCTTACTACAAACATGATATAAATTCCAAATTGAAATTGAATTACCGAATTGGAATGTTAGTGTAACCAAATCCAGTTTTTGTATTTCATTGTTCGTTTAATAAGGGAAATACAAAGGCTCGGTCTTTTGGCTTATCACTTGAAATATAGCTAGTTGGAAGAAGTGCTCCGACAAATATTAGGTGCCTAGGTGAGAGTCATTATTTGTGTGTGGGGGGGGGGGGGGGGGGCGGCATGCCTCTATGCGAAAATTTAAGAATTAAGTAACGATAGCAAATTTCAGTACAAAACTTTTATTTGCAAAAAATTAAAAAACTTTGGCATCACCAAAAATCATTCACACTGTGTTCAAAGTTTAGTCGTTCAGTTTGTTGGTGCTCGAACACGTTTGTGACATCATAAAACCATGCTTCAAATTATATCGATATTTCGTGTTTTACATCGTATAATCAAACATTAGAATAGCCTAGAACACACTGTCTGCATTTATTTTCCCGCAAGTCACATTAGTTTTAATTGCATTCCAACACTTGAACATCACATAATTTTACGATGTTACGTAAATCTATTTTAAGCTGTTTATCCCTTCCTTGAAATGTTAATTTCACACCAATGGACAGCAATGGCAAAGTACAATCCTTTCATTCTGTCCAGATACTTTCGGGTTAAAATCTTCTCTCTGGGCAGAACTCTCATCACTACCATAATTCGCTGGATTGAAATATACTATATATATATTTTAAACCCAATATTTGTTTTCTGCCTTGCAAAAGTTAGCGCCTTATATTCGGGAAAGAAAATTTACGTATTCAGGTCCAAGGACCGGTAAATTAAGTCAACTAATAGGTGTTTCAACTTCATTTACAAGAAAATATAACCCTTCTTCTATATCAACTTAAATATTCACACAGATCTGCTAGAAAACTTACACATGTGGTAAGAACAGTAAGGTGATAGAAATTGACGTTTCTGAACAAACAACCTTCTAAGAAAATAAATTTTGATAATGTTCAGAAATATACAACTACAATCCAAGTTTTCTTTCTGTGGGCGAAATTCCAGGTTCAAACATGACTGGGTTCCATTGAATACCGTGTTTCGAAGCCCACTTGAACACGAACTGCAGGTCCCGTCATTTAGAAGGTCAGAAGTTCGTTCCTAGGACAACACACACTAAAAAAAATAAAAGAAAAAGACTAGAATTGCGAGCTTACGATGGCAGTTTACTGTCTTAGAACCGTGCTTCAGTAAATTTTAAGTTACCAGACACAAGAGTCAACAGACTTACGATAAAGTACCCTAATATCGAACAGAGTACACTGTTACATCTTCCTTTATCGTCTTGGTGGACTGTGGTGGTTGGTGACATCGCCACACATCTCTCTTTTCCTTCAATTTTTGTAGCAACCTTGGAAAGCAATGAAGTGATCTTATCGTCGAAATTGCCTCCTCGTAAGTGCCTTAACTCCTAATACATTATTTGTACCCCCATTCCCCAGCGAAACCCTCCTCTCACTTCTTTCTCTAAATTTAACACATGCTATGACGGAGACACACCCACACACACACACCCAACCACACCAACCCACCCACCAACACACACTGATGTCTTTATTAAACCTTGTCAGAGAATCGCGTTCCTCATCCCTTTCCACAGGCTGTATGATCTATTGGTACCTTATCTAACCTCATTTTCGGGTTTGTAACACAGTGATACGACCTTCCCGGCTGACCTGAAATTGATGTTAAGACTGCAGAGAGAGAGAGAGAGAGAGGGAGGGAGACACAGAGAGAGGGAGACAGAGAGATTGCACACACTCATCATCTACCATTTTCAGAAGCTAGCTAGTACCTTCCGCAAGTTCACTAGAAGACCATAATATGGTTTCCACAACGCCAACCTCCCTCCAACTTCTTCCACCTACCCATGTCCATAACCAACACACTCATACACAAGACACAAACGTATGTACACATTTATAAAGTATGACTGAGGAGAAAAAAGCCTTTTCATACATGGCCCACTCCTGTAATGTTTTTTTGTAGGTAGACCAGAATGTATACAGGATGGCTGGAGGGGATGAATAACATGTGTATGTTTCACGGTGACATGCCTTAGGCAAACTACATACCATGATGTATGAGACTGGAGGTAGTAAGCACACGCAAAAGGCACTCATGTCCAACTCTCCAACCAACAAAAGTTTCTGCAAAAACGTAGCCAGATAAAACGTTTTATGTTCAGCATATAGTAGTACTAGCAACGAACGACCGCGTACGCTTATTTATTCATATTATTACTTTCTAAATGAAAATATGAATGTTACCCATCTTTGCAGCTCTATTTAACGTGAATCTTTTCAGAATATACAGTGTATATGATGTTACTACGCTACTTACGTTCACTCATTGACTCTGGTTAGCTTTATGCACCAGATTTAATGAACTGTGTTCCTTCCCTATTATCTGTGTTGTATAGTAGAGGAAACTAAGGATGTATATCGTCCAGGATTACTTCAACATATTTAACCAAGTCTGCTTCTTTTGCTGAAAAAAGACTTTGCCTAGATTGCTTGGAAAGGTATCGGAGTTTCTCCTAGATTGCTTGGAAAGGTATCGGAGTTTCTCCTGGATTGCTTGGAAAGGTATCGGCGTTTCTCCTGGATTGCTTGGAAAGGTATCGGAGTTTCTCCTGGATTGCTTGGAAAGGTATCGGAGTTTCTCCTAGATTGCTTGGAAAGG
>JAGDQP010034251.1:0-20217 GCA_022664845.1 Lepisma saccharinum | reverse complement strand
TCAAAATCTTCACGTCTATTTTCTTCATTGGGACCTATTTGCCTAATTGTACGATTGAATACATCATATTCGAAAATTAGAGACATCAACTCAGAGTTTGAATCCCTTGGTGCAATACCATTATTGTTATTTTGGTTGCAAGCTAAAACAGGCACCATAGGTGGGGGTAGCGTAGCATTAAGCGATGGACTGACGCCCTCAAGTAAATCAGGCAATGGCTCGTTTGAATTTTTTTCAATTTCCATTGCAGGAGTAGGCAAAGGTACCAGTTTTTCGTTTCTTCTTGAATCTACTTCCTGTAACAGATCTATTGCAGTATTTATTGCACTAGTCATAGAACTAGTGCTTTCTTCTTGTTGCATTGGAGGACTTGGGGGGTAATAGCAGGAACATGAAATATTTCAACAATCCCATTTTCATCACGTTCCCTAATGGGTGGTCGCGGCAAAATAGTACCATCAAACTCGTATGCAGGAGATACCATTTCACGATTACAAATATTCATATTGACCTGTCCCCCATCATGCTGAAACTGACAATCATTTAGTGGTGGGATTACAGTTTGTACTTCACTTCCCAATTGTGCTTGATACTGCATAATGTTTCCATTATGAAAATTTATATCCGTATTCAAGGCAAATGGTAAGGGAAGCATGCTTTCTAATTCCACCATTAAATGATACGCATACTGAAAACCGAATAATTTAAAAAGAGGAGCAGACTCTAATCTATCCAAATCAATTCGGCGTTGATACCATAATTGGTGAAATCGATCTTGCAATACTTGAATTAAGCCTTCAAATTTCCACGGAGCTGTATTATACAATGACAAAACATCTCCTATAGACTGACAAAGACCAATGCATTGCTCGACTCTATCCCAAAATAAGTTACATAGGTACAAAGTAAATTCGCTACTTACAAAATCTGTTGTAGGCCGTAAACCGCAACTATACCCGTAGCAAATGTCGCGCCAAAGGGCCACCATGGCGTTTCCGTCAAGTGTTGGTGCATTTGAAAAGTAGACAAAAATGTTGTCTAATGGATTCATGATGATCTTCTTTCTGAAATAATAAAGAAACAACAACGTAATTAAAACAGTGTTCTCGCACTCGTACTCTAAATGCAACTAACAGAAATTGTAGGTTGTTATACCTTAAAAGGAAATGTTTCTGCAACAAAATTTTTAAAATCAAGTATTTCATTTCAACATGCCGTACTGGTTTCAAAAAAGATTTAAATCAAAACAATGTTTCTAAAAAAGGATTTTAAAAAAGTCAAAAGTCAAGTATTTCAATTGAACATGGAGTACTGGTTTCAAAAAAGATGTAAATCAAAAATGCAAACAGTCAACTTTAAAACGAGACAAGAACAAATAATATTTCATTTCCACAGGCAGTATTGGTATGTGTTCAACAACAAATTATTATTACAAGGTAAACTAACAGTGGTTTGTTATTGCCTTTTTATAAGGTAAAAACACTATTACATTTTTATATGAGCAGTCAGCTATTTCAAAATAAAATACTAAGGTCTTGTTAAGGAGAAACGTTATTTCGGCAGTGGTTCTTAAAAACTAAAGATTATGTATTTTCAAAAACCACATTTTGTGCGCCATAATTTGGTTATATGAACAAGAATTATATTTTCTTTCTTTGATTTTTTCACAATTTTAGTTAAAATTGACAAAAAATATATAAATTTATTCTCTTTCTACAAAAAGGAAAATTTTGAACCATTATGACTGCAAATGTTCTCTAGCTTTCAATAAAATGAAAAGTTTACTTCTAATATTATTTTAATATTTATGGCGCTTGTACAACAAAGGGGGCATACATTTTCCGACCGTGTTAGACACTATTTTTCTTTCTAACATTCGGTCGACTCTCAATATAAAATGATCATCATAAAAAAATAACACTTACTTTAATTTCCAAACCAGCAAACACCAATAGGCTCCAATAGATTCGAATTAATTTGTTTCTGCGCTAAAAATTGGTTCTTGTAAATTGTCTTTCTTTCTCTGTCTAATGTGAAACTTCACCTTCAAGGGAATGAGTTCCAATCTGCAAAAATAATAATAAAACTCTTTTAACTCTACGATACTTAATTGGTATTAAAATGTACTTTTGTTAAATGATTTTAATCAATAGCTTTGCTTTACTTTGTTCTTATCGCTTGCCTAAGCCCTTTAATGTAAGCTACGCGTAATAACCCATCTTCATACTAAATTTCATGTGTCTGCCATAATCAGTTAACAAATTAGTATTTTGGCGGCCATTTTTAATCAAATATGCAAACTATCACAAAAAATCTTATATTTTGTTAAACTGCTATGCATAAGCTACATTCATACCAACTCTGTAACTTAAGCCGTGCAATAAATGGTTTTTGGCGGCCATCTTTGATCTAAAAAGGTGATTTTTCAATTTTTAAAAATATTTGCGTAATATACTAGTCAAATTATATCTTTGTACCAAATTTCAGGTTTCTATCTTGAATAATGTGGAAAATGGTTTTTGGCAGCCATCTTTGATCTAAAAAGGCAATTTTTCAATTTTTTAAAATATTTGCGTAATATACTCGTCAAATTATATCTTTGTACCAAATTTCAGGTTTCTATCTTGAATAATGTGGAAAATGGTTTTTGGCGGCCATCTTTGATCTAAAAAGGCGATTTTTCAATTTTTTAAAATATTTGCGTAATATAATCGTCAAATTATATCTTTGTACCAAATTTCAGGTTTCTATCTTAAACGGTATGGAAAATTGTGTTCAGCGCGCAACATGCGTTTCTTTTTAGTCGTGCATAATTTTTTTTTTTTTTAAATAGTAATTCATAAAACAAAATTGTCTTTAAATGGTTGCAGTCCTTGCCATCTAGATTATGTATTCTGTAACAAGTGTCTTTGAAAATGTACTTACTGCTCGCGTACATGCTTTTCTTTCTTGTCGTGCACAAAAAATCTTTCTTTTTTTTAAAATAGTAATTCATAAAACAGAATTATCTTTAAGTACTCGCAGTCAACGCCAACTACGTTACGTATTCTGTTTAATTTTTTTTAAGGCCTTTAGGTAACTATGGCTCAAGCCGTATGGATAATATTGAAATAAATTGGCGCAATAAACAAAGTGCAACAAAATCTACCCTTACAGTGTTTGTTCACCGCATCGCCAAGTGGTATCAGCAGGCATCGATTCCACAACCTCTAGCACCAAAGGTAAGTGCTCTACCAACTGAGCCAGCGTGGTCCCCTACGTATTTTGTATCAAAAGTGTATCACATAATATTGTGCGCCCCCTCATGCTTTTAATTTTAGCCATGCTTAAACAAAATCTTTCTTTTCTAAATAACGTACGTTTATTTGCCACAATTAGTGTTTGTGTTTGCTACCTTTTATGGTGTGTATGTTTCATCCTTTTAAAATCGGCAGAAAGAAAATACTTGGTCTTACCATATGTTTCCAACGACGTTATTTTTGTCCTTATTGTCGTCCTATTTTCACTGTGATTCACAGATCTGAAAATAAACAGAAAAAAACATTGTAATTAATTTACGGCTAAAATATATTCGTACAGTTTTATTTACAAAAATTAAGCTAAAATGGTTAATTTATTCAATCTTTTTTTTTTTAATATTTTCCTCAGTCCCACCAGGCAAATACCGCCGTATTAATTTCATATAAGTCCAGGACGGTTCCCTTTTTTTAAAATCCTACCTTACCCAAAATTAAAAAAACAACAACAACATATAATTCACTAACTGCGTTTTTCTTATTTTCCCTCAGTCCCACCCTGAAAATACTGCAATAATAGCTTAACAAAAGTCCTGGGCAATTTCCAGCCTGTGATAT
Organism: Lepisma saccharinum; assembly: GCA_022664845.1. NCBI lineage: Eukaryota > Metazoa > Arthropoda > Insecta > Zygentoma > Lepismatidae > Lepisma > Lepisma saccharinum. The sequence continues at coordinate 16,363 of JAGDQP010034251.1, read as the reverse complement.
TTCTTAGTTTCAACAAACAAATACAGAGGTAGTAACTTGACGTACAAAATCAACATGCATAAATACAAAATGTGGCTGTAATTTTTTTGACGTTCTATAAATTAACATTTTATCGGCCAACCGGTATGTGCCAATAGTCCATTGAGTCTAACAGCCCACGTTCCAGTCCCGGTTAAAGCCTTGGTATACATTTTATCTACCTACAAAAACCCAGATCGTGATGGAGCAAAGTAAACATTAAGTTAACTTAAGACAATTGATTGACGTAGCTGCGTAGATGCAAAATCAGTTCATTTCGCGTAATAAATATAAAAGTATGTTTCTTAAACACGGTGATTGAATGATTATTCTAAAAATGTTTTCTATGATAAATCCATGTTCTTTACTTACCGACAAATTGTCTCCTTAATTCGCACAAAATAACACACACGCCTTGTCACAATACTGTACTGTTCAGTACTTAAACAAATTCAATACTAATTCCCACAGCCAAGCTGGATAAATGAATTCAGTCGTCTGTTCTTTTTTTCTTGGTGTTGGCCTCTAAGCAGTGACTTCATTATCTACGGTTGTATTGTCTGATAAAAAAAAGGATCATGAAAAAAAAAACTCTTTCCTTTCCTTCTTCTTCTTCTTAAACTAAATTAATTTCTTTGCGTCTTGTAGGTATCTCGTTGAAGCCAACCCCACTATTATTTTTTTTTTTCATCCAAGAAAAAGGCAAATGCCCTGTGGCATTCCGGAGTACATTTTTCTGTGCCTAGCCGGGTAGGGGGGTGAGAAGCAAGGGTTGTGAGTAACAAAAAATGTATAATTATTTTCTGAATAAATCAATACAATGCAGGAGCAAGGCAACAGCGAAAGTCTCATTCAAAAATACGTGTCTCAACTTGTTTTCTAGTTTCATTCAAGAGGGAGTGTCTCAAATAGCCACCTGTCAATCCACGGTGTACGTTTGCGTGGCGTCTATAGAATTCAAGCTACAAGGACGTATTTAATTAATACGTAATTAAATCATGGTGTACGTGGCTAGGTGTATTCTACTTATCTTATTCATGCTGTGCTTAAACGTCTCTCGAAGCTATATGTAAAAATCTTTCTCTGTCAATTGAATAATTTCTTTCGTTTTTGAATAATTTGTAGGTTTTATTCAGCAGTCAAGTCTTAGGTGTCAAACTATATTCCAAGTGCTAAAAGCATGGATTTGAATGAAATGCCCTCTTGGGTGTTCGGAAAAGTAGAAGCAATGCCATATGGTATTAAGAAACCACTATGCGACTGGTTTATGATTGTTTTTGAAGACAATAGTTGAATAGAAAAAAAAAAGAAAAACTAGAGTGAACAAGAAAACATTTTTTCACTACTTCTTTGCATGCTGAGATTTGAGATTAATTATAGGCACAGAAGATCTGTCAAAAATAAAATTTATCCATTCCAATTTGTAGCCTATTGATATTTATATTCAACCATGATTTCTCTCTTCTGAACAAATGAAACATAGAAACTTCTTCCCTGAAGTACTTTTGTTTTAAAAGCTCAAAAAACTTTGATTCTGAGGTGTTCTATCACATTATTTTAAGATAGTGTCAAAAAGATATAAAAGTAACGGAAAAAAGTATCCAGTTCATTACAGTTTGATACCGATACTTTGAATTTATCGAGAACCCATTTCTAATAGATATACAAGACATCCTATAATTCATATAAAAAGTCAAATTATGTTTAGTTTACATGTGATGTCACTGATACCCGCACATCGTTATACTTATATCCATTCAGATGCGATATATGGTTAAAAGTGACTAGACTCTGTCATACCAGATACTTCCTGAATGACTGTACACACAGTATTCGTGTGCCATTCTACGGATTCTACCCAATTCTACACTTGTATCAGTGTTGAGTGTGGGCGTCTGGTGACTGTGAGTATAGCGACATGCAGCTATGAGTCTTATTTTATTACCTATCACCCTAGTGCGCAGCATTTAATTTAAACTAACGCCAGTAATGCAAAAGTGGCCTACCACAAACAATGCTACTACTAACTTTTCTCGCCAATTTCTTTTCAACTACTGCCCAACGCCTAGATCTGAGTGTCCACTTGAAATAGCATTATTTGAAAGTGATCAATCCCCTACCTCTCTATATGGCACACTAAATGAATATGTTATTGAAAAAGGGACTTGAATCACTTTTTTGGTGGTTTTGAGTTATTGCTTGTTTCAGGCTCTCTGGGGGTAGATGCATGTTTTGCATCACAAATGGTGCTGATCCTACTACCAGAACAGTAGTGTGATAGCCAAAAATCTATACAACATATCCTTACTGCGTTAGAGAAGATCGTTTTTGTCGTTTTTTCTCTAAACTTCATAAATGTGACTCGGGTCCCTTTTTACAATAACATATTCAAATAATAATAACTGTGTTATTCCTAACTAACACTAATAGATTCAATTGTTACTAATGCACTGACTTAATTGATTTCCGCGTAAATGCAAATTTATGAACCTTAAATACTGTTCCAAAATAAAACGTTAATTACATTTGACAACAATAATATAATGTCTTAAACATATATAACAGTGTGAACACATGAAAAAAGTATTTCCCGTTCAGTTTTTTACAGCTGGTAAAATTTCAAGGGAGCCATTTCTGACCATAATTTAGTACCATTGCCAAAAGACCAACAGCTTTACAAGAAACACGATATACCATTCACCCTTTAATGATTTAACAGTTATGTCTCTCTAATCTACTACATGTTATCAGCACGTGAAAACAGTAAATCGCTTCCCATTCTGTTTAATCTATTTCCTGGAACTTTCACGATGAATCCGTTACATACTCAAAGATTATGTTTTTCTCTTACACATACATAGGTTATACATATCTTTGAGTCATGATTACATTCTGTTCTACAGATTTTGATCAAAACCGGGACTTTAGGCGCCCCGGGGAAGGTTTTCTCGGAACGCGGGACTTTGGAGGTCCAAACCGGGACACTCCCGGGTAACTTGGTACGGTTGGTCACCCTAACTGTAAGTGTACTTTAATTTTCAGTGTATACCTCCGCATATTATAATAATTAGCCCGACTTGCTTCCCCTGGAGATACCACAGCTTAAAACAAACTTGGAACATACGAAGGTTATTATATTTGGAGTCAGATAATCCAGACAACAGCATATATTACATCACCACGTACCCGAAGATGAACTGGTACTGGAAATATAACATTCTCCCAGAGCGAAGTTATTTGTTTCATTTGCGTACAAAGAATGAAGAGTACTTGCTTCACAAATTTCACTTTAGGCTGTGGATGTTACTGTAGGAAGGCATGGATAATATTCTGAAATTTGCGTTCAAAATTCTGAGGACTGTGAGAAGATTTTGAAAAACATAGACGAAGATACCGAGATAGAGAAAAATTCTTCAACATCAGTAGTAGTCAAACCCTCTTTATCTTATTTGAAATCGTTTTATTTGTAAAATGGTGCATCATGTGAAGTTACGTGTGATGTTTGGTGGTAAGCTTGTCAAAGCTATATCATAAATAGATTCTACAAGTTTATATATAAAATACAATTGTGAATAAACATTAACAATAACTTAGAACCACTTTCCTTTTCTTTATTTCGAGATTTCGATGAATACTTCGACAGACACAAGTCTATAAAGGCCAAAAGCATGTTTACGCCGTACGAACCAAAAATAATAGCTGGCATGTTCACTTCAGGCACACAATCAGGGTGCTGGCACATTTTATTCCGTTCAGTTTGCTCATCTGGACATTGTATCCAAAGTTGGACGTTTGTTTCATTTAATGCAATGTTTGTCACCAATAGTTCTCTACTGTAAATCAAATATCTCCCGCAAAAATAAAAATATACTTAGTTAAATGTCAGTTCTTTATTGGTTCTAATTTTATTATGCTTCAACAAATGTAACCATTCGATATGCAAAATATAAGTAAATTTAACATTCTTTTAAAACATTTGATATTTTCCTTGCTTATATTAACACTGCTTGTTATTTTGAAATATACGATTAAAATTAACTGGAGAAATTAAAAATGTTATTAAAGTGATTTCCCTAAATGTCAGTTCGAGGTGATATACCGTGCTGTAATCTTTTGTCTTCCACGTAATCTAGTTTTAACTAATGTAGATTGGACGATATAAGCTTCTGTAGGGATGACATACCTCGGCGAGCATTTTTCCTTTCGGAAGGGAAAGGGCATGTAGTGTCCAGGGCTTTTGTGTAAGTATCATAAAATTAATCATTACACAGTAAGAAGAAATGTGTTCTTGAAATTGAGAGAAAAGGTTTTAGCTGTGCACCTAGAAACAAAAAATATTCTTAGAAATGACATAAGTTATCAATATTCTCATTCAATTGAAAATGAGAACATGCCAGTTTTCAAATAAGATAACTTATCTTATTTCCACTCTTGTATGATCTCATTATAGATTAAATGAGAATGTTCATATCTCATATCTAAGAAAATTGTTTCTCGATTGCTAAGAACTTTTATCAATTTTAAGAAAACGTTTTTTTTTCTGTTCAGCGCCTTGTGAAACTGAAAGAAATGTCTACCGAAAGACCGTGATCTTAACTTACAGTTCAAGGGGTTAGGCTTCGGTTCACAATTTATCGTGCACTATCTCAACGAGATAGCAACAGGTAATAAACAGTACTGCTTGATTTCCATGACTGCAATCAGATACTAATTTTAACTGAAACTCTAGTTTTCAAGTAGAAGACGAAATCAATCCCAGTCTAGTTAACTCTCTAGTATTTTTTTAGAAAAGAAATAGTACTTTTTATTTATAAATGTTTATATCTGTCTTCCTTTATATTCCTCATGAAAACCAATCTTTCTAGAGTTCAAAGAAGTATACTATAAAAGTTAATATCAAACATCTCTGTATATATAAAATCATCTTCCCAACAAAGATATCTTTTCCGTAACTCTTTCATGTTTGTGTACCGATGATTGTTGACATTCCAATCATACACAGAAGGATAAAAAAAAAGTCTTAGTGAGACGTGACTATGGTAAGAAACAGTGTCAGTTGTGTAGAAAAGCTGAATCTGATTTCCATCTCTAGCACCTTTCACCGACTACTTCAACTCTTCCATCTGTCGGCTTTCATTTCCTCTGCATTACGGGGAAAAGAGTAAAAGAGAAAAACGAAAGAAGAAAGAGAACGTTGCTGTATATATATGTGTGTGTTTGTGAGGGAGAGAGTCCGAGAGAAAAAAAGAGTTGGGAGAGAGAGAGAGAGGTAGGAGGGGATTCACAGACAGCAATCCCTCGACACAAGCTGAAGCAACCAAAGTTTATATTGAGAGACGGTCCACTTCTTATCAGGGTTCGTCTTTGGCAATCAACCTCTTCTTCGGCTCGGGGGACATTTAGGACTCAATTCCGGGAACAAGACGCGTAGAATTATCTCTTCGTTTTCCGGTAGACTTTCTCGTAAGATGAACTCTGCGAAAAGTAACCGAGAAATAAGGAATAAGAAAAAAAGAAAAGAAAGTCAATGTGAAAAAGAGAAGGAATGTTCATCTTTCTGAAACTAGTAGAACTAGTGTGTAACTTAGTCTGCAAGAAAGTGTTAAAGAAAATTGTACATTCGATCTAGTAGAAACAAGATTTTGACTTTAAAAGCCAAGACAGGATATTGACTTGTGAAAGAAACTTGCATACTTCTAGGGACTTTCTAGGCACTTTAGAACTTCCAATATTTCTTTCTTTAAATATGTATTTCATATAACAATATTCTTCCATATTCTGAGTATTCTGGAGCGAAAACTACTTCGTAAAAAAACTGTAGAATTTACTTTTTAATAAAAGTTATTTGCTGTTTTCACGGATGGTTCCAGCTGTACTTCAAACTCCTGTACTTAGAATTTTATGATGAGATTTGAAAGTGATATGTGAACAATGTACACCAAGACGATGATTAAACTTACTATAAGATGATAAATTTTGTTTTATTGATAAATCAGTGTTAATAACTTTAGAAAAATGTGAATGATAATGTATGTAGTCACATAAAATGAATGACTAATTAAAATAAATAAATATAGTGTACACTGGGAAAAGCCAACATAGTCCAAACACTGTAAAAATAAGTCTATAAAGGTATTGTATTGTTCTATTAGGCAATTTCCACGTGAGAAGTCGTAAAGGGGATAAGTTAACTGAGTCAGAACTCAGAAGTTATAGAAAATTCAAGAAACCGAGAACAATGGAAAAACATAGAGATTGTAAGCTTATTTTCCTTCGTCTTTGAATCCAGTTTTCGGACAATGTTTTTTTTTTTTCTCGTGTACCCTTCAAAGACGATTTCTGTAAAAATTTAGAAAGAGCATCAGTCCCGCAACTTTTACTGACCAATAACATATTCATATATAGTATGCGGCAAAACAAACAGTAATGAAATGACAACAGATTGCTGCAACGAGACAAAAGTGGCCTGTATCTTCTTCCGTAATTCGGGAACACTTCTAGACGGATTATCCGACCGGACAACTAATTCTTTCAGCATGTACCACATGTATGTATCGTGGGATGTGAGATCCAGGGAGTAGAAAGGGTATGGAAAAGCCGTTCCACAGGAAATTAAGCGATTTTCAAGGTGTTGTTGCAGAAGAAGAAGTGAACACCCTCGCGGTGTGGACTGTAGCCGAGTCTTGCTGCATCTATTGTTGCTTCTCTGGCAGATTTCTGGCAAGGCAGAAATGGCACAAATCCTACAAGAATGGCTCAATAATGAAGGTCGACCCATTCTGACACCCCAATCCGTATGGCCGGAAATAGTGTTCCATGATGAACACCATCTCATCTGTTGTTCGGATCATTATCGCTACGCCCACTGCACTTTGCGCTACTTGCAACACGAGTAAACACCATAGAAGGTGTCATGAACTGTTCCCACAGTTTGTATGCGTGTCAGACATGTGCACATTTCAGTACCGTTTGTTTTGCCACATACTGTATTAGAACAGCGATAAAATCTCATGACTCAAAATCGCTTTTGAACAGTCGAATCTGCTAACGTCCATAGAATTTATCTCACTACATTATTTTCCATTTTAAAACGTTTTTTCTTAATTTCCCAAAAGCTTCTAGTACTGGATTGATAACCTTTTAAAAATACACGATTCAATTATGAAGAATTCCTGCTATGAAATTAGAAACTTTTCTCTAGAATATGTTACATTTTATGTCGAGTTTGTGTCATTTTCATCTCTTTTATAGCTAATGAAGTAAAAGAGTTTAAAGCGATCGTGTAAAAATAGACAAAGTAGAAAACTACTGTCAATATAGTGAGTGGTGATGAAGTATCACACGTCAAAGACTATCCATAAAGATATGGTTGGAACACTGGGAAATTATGCACCAGTATTCTCCTTGTTAGTACCAAGGTCATCGGGCCAACGGTGAGGCAACTTAATACCGTTGGCCCGCTGGCCTCTGCTACTGGGGCTATATTATTCAGAAATAGGTGGATGGATTTCAGTGCGACGGAGAGAAATAGCAGAGAGCACAACAAATAATTGTACGTTAGTTAGTAAACAAGATGAAATACGCACGAAGCATATATTTCATAGTTGAACCACAAAGTTGTATTAATGTACCATGTAACTTGCACTGGTGAATTTGACTTTATTTACTCCTTTGGTATCTTTGACCCAGACGTAACATGGGTGAAAGCATGTAAACGAGTTGGAACAGAAAGAAATTTACGAAAGTATTAGCAAGGATATCTTTGGTTTAAGATATACACTGTTAATCACTGACGTAAATTAAATAGATGTTATTCTGGGAGATTGACTGTCAATTAAACAAGGAAAGTACCACAAGTCCTAGAATGGTATAACGAATGAAAACTATTAATATATATGCATGTACCTTGGTACAGAAGAACTTATTAAAATGAAGTTCCGGGAGATCAAAAGAAAGGGAGAAAATATGAGAAGACAGTATCACCACATGCCGATGTTTCAAAATAAAATTAACTCTTACCAGTTAATAAGGTCTGATACTTTCTTTTTACATTTTAGCGATGACCTTAATTCAATTTCTTTATTATCAGTGTAAATTTTGGCAAGAATTAATCCCGATAATTAAAAGTGTCGGATTGAATCTATCAGAATTTCAACCTACAAGAATTCCTATGTATACTTTTCGAAGGCTTCTTATAAAACATTACTGATGAGATTTTAAATTCAGTATTTTGACCTGCGCCAAGAATAAGAGAAACGTTTATCACAGAATTTCACACAATATAATACACATAATAATAATACAAGGGACATACCGAAAGTAATGGATGTTAGTCCATAACTTCTGTGTTAATAGTAAATTAATAGTAAAAGAGAAATGGAATTGCACATATTTGTATAGCAATTGTTCTGCTACAAGCTTGTGCTAGTCCATAAAATCTCCCTCAGCGGCGGGGTATTTTCGCTACGGTTCAAATCCACTTGTCGAAGCCTTCGGAAAATTATTTTGGGCATTTCCTCATCCAGCACACTTTTGAATTTTTTAGGCGGAAAAGAGCACAAAAAAACTGATTCTTACTCTCTGTGTCGTACACGTATGCACATGTCTAAAAATTCTTAAAAAGGGTATCCCTGTGGGCTTCAAATTGATCTAGTAAATCCAATGCATACCTGCTACCTTCTCTGTTTCAAGCTAGCTACTAATTGATGAGTAACTCATTTTGCACACGCCTTTATTTTACCCACCCCTGTCTCTATGCATTATTTGCGTAAAATGGGTTGTGCACTTTCAAGGCGTGCAGCACGAGCAGTTGTTCGCTCTTCCCATTTTGGGACAGGCAGTCCCTAGAGATTCTCGTATTGCCGCTGTTCCGACAGTCCGAGAAGCTCCTTTCTTCCCTCAGTTTTGACTTCGAGAGGTGCGGGACGGACTTTGGACCAGGTGTTCAGAATGTTCTCCTGGTCTTTGTTCCTAATTTTGGAACTTTTCTTGGGGGCGATGCTCTACCATTATCTTTTATTTGCTATTTTATACAAAAAAATAACATGTAAAATAACACACACACAAGGAAGTACAACATAGACGTCGACTCAAGATGGCTTCTTCTTCTTTTTCTGAAAGGATAAGGAAAAGGGGGAGGGAAAATAAGCTGGACTGCAAAATAAGTACTATTTTCTCACAAAGTTTTGCTGGTCCGTTCTGTCTTTCCATTCCTGGTTCCTTTCCTCATTTTCTCAGGCAGTTAGTCTTGTTCCTCAAATCACATTCACATCACACACAAAACACTTAATAAGAATGCTTGTGTCCCGGATTTCAGATCACTCACATTTAGATTCTGTTTATATTTTTATTTTTTCGGTTCCTTGTTTTTTATCTTCTATTTATTTGGCCTCCCGTCACCACTCACACACACACACACTACAACTTGAGCGTCTCTTGCTTCCGGGTTACTGCAGCAAGGCACCCACCAGGTCACCGCTGGTTTCCAGCGGTCACACGCTCGATCACTTTTACTCATATTCACTGATCTTGATTTTATTTAGCTTGATTTTATGCACTTGGTTAAGTTTTTTTTAATTTTTCCTTTTTTGATGGAGTTTAGTTATTGGTTTATTTTTAGTTTGCTTAGATTATGTTATTCAGTTTCGGATTGTTCTAGTTCGCGTCATGCGGTATCAGCTCCCTAACCTATTTTCTATTGGTCAGCATCTGGTCTTCGCCGCGCCTGGCCTCGGTCGCCCCCGGACATAAATTTCCTTCTGTGATACTGTTACTTTTTAGGTTATCTCCTGGAGGACAATCGCCAGTTCTGGTGTTCTCAGAACTTTTGTGATTTCCGTATCCTCCAGAAGAGTTCTTTGTTCGCCAACCAGGTTTTCTGTTTCTTCGCAGTTTAGCATTACGTGTTCCGGGGTAGGGACCGATCCACAAGAGCGACACAGGTTATCGTCGACTATATTTATGTCCTTTGGTTTCTGCCTGAATGGGCCATGTCCCATGAGGAAGTGCAGCAATCCTCCCGTAATCTCCACGTCGAGCTCCATCCTGCCAGCCACATCCGGTATTATACTATATAATCTTCCAGCTTGCGGGCATTCTTGCCATAAATGCTGTCATGCATTGGTTAGTATTTCCTGCAGATCCTACTTGTTGTCCACAGGAGCATGTAGTATCCTAGTGACTCTTTCGTTATTTTTCTTTTTCATCCAAAACATAGCACCTAGCTTTCTGACTTGTAGGTGGAATGGCAGGGTTGCTGTAGCCACTTGAGTGCCTCCACCTGCGTTGTTCTGTATGCTCCTGTGAGTCTTATTAGAAGTTGTCTTTGAGCGCGGTTTATTGTTTTACTTTGTCTAACATCGTCCATCCGGCGACTCCAGACACTGGCGGCATATCCGACTAAAGATCTTATGATGACGTCATGGTACAGCTGAACAATTTTGATCGGTATTCTTAGTTCTATTGTTGCAATGTTTACTAGTTTATATGCTATTTTGATTGCTTTGCTTGATATCCATTCGGTGTGTTTTCTGAAGTTTAACCTTTCGTCAAGTGTTAGTCCTAAATTAAAAGTTTGTACTCTCTTAATTGTTTTATTACTGATTTGGATTATGGGTCTTCTGTTAAGATTAAATTTTCCTTTAAATAGTACAAATTTTGTTTTCTCTGCTGAGACTTAATATATTATTACTGCACTGTGACGCCATTTCTCTTGTGACTACGTTAGATTTCCTTTCTATCTCTAATCTACTGTTTTATTTTATTCCTTTATTACCCCCGCCAGGTCATCCACAAACTCTACCACCCGTTCTACGTCTTGCAGTTCATTAAGCATCTCCAGACATGGCTGGAAGGTTAGGTCCCAGAAGATCGTCCCTAGAAGCGACCCTCGACCCTTGTCGGTCTTTTGTCCACAACTTCGTCGGCCGTACTCACTTCTATTCTTCTGTTACAAAAATAGTTTTTAATCACTTTCCAAATTTTTGTGTAGATTTTACACCATTTGTTATCCCAGTTCTTTGATCATCGTCTGAATAGCATTGCTACCACATTACAGTTCCGATGACATCTCTGTGGCAGTGAGATGACGAACCGCCCTAATCAAGTCCTTCATTATTTTCTTCTTGTTGTTATTTTGTAACAGCTGTTACTGGTCATCCACTTCTCCCACCTTTAACTTGTTGACCATCTTCGGACATTACTCCCATCAATTGTCTCCTCTTCATAAACATTTCATGAATGTTTGCTGCAGTACAGCCCTCTGCTTCCAGAAACTCGATGATAGCCCTTTGTTTATGCTTCACATCTACGGTTCAGCAAAACCGGCAATAACGAAAATTGGTGAGAACATGCACGAGCAGTCCCTCTGTACGCTTTCTACTAGAAAGGAATTAACCCGGAAAGTGCTTCCTTATTTTAAAGATACGTAAAGGACATACTGGGGTATAGAGTAGTCCTTTACCCCAAACAAATAAAACATATTTCTTTGCATTTACATAATGTAATTTAATACTTAACGATGAAAAATCGTTGTTTATATTCTTTTTTATATTATTAAGAAGAAAATATATAATCTAGACTTTCATTATATATATTTTTCGTGACTGTTAACGCTTTTCACCCATGGCATTGATGGAAAATGATTATACTACGTTGCCTCTAAATACACTTGATGCAGTCTATGCAAATAATTGTTGTTTTATTACTATTGACCCGTGGACACATGGAGGATCGCGGTGGCGCTGGTGTTCATTTTTGGCGTCACACACACCTTCATCAGTGCTCAAAAGCTACTTCAAAATTAAATCGTCACCTCTACCCCAGAAAAATACATCTTTTTCTACCATTATAAATCTTGCCAGTTCAGTAAATTCATGTCACACTTGCGACAAAAAACGCACCTACACACCAAACACACTACCACGCGTGAACTAAACGATAGCCATCTTATTTACAGCACAAAATGATCAACCAGACAGCTAAAGTAAAAGTCACAAGAAATTGAAGGAATGAGCGTTACCAGTAGTATCCTACAATACAAAATTTAATTCACTGGGGCACATGCCCCAGGGTGCACCTCCCGTGTTAAATTGGATTAATACTTTCCGATATAATGATTAACAGGTTTTACTTCGGTATGAATCTTGTAATAATACATTCAAACCTAACTTCCCATAGTTTACTATATCAACTAACCTAATCTATCAAACCTTACTTCACCTAACCTCAATCAATCTAATGTATCCTAATCTGGGTTAACATGAATTTGGTGATGGAACAGAAAGAGCTCATGCATATTTTACAAGCAAAAGAAGATGTTATTAAATGTGACATTTTTAACTTGATTATACAAGAAACAATTTCCTTTTGAACAAAATTCCACTGGATATAGTGTTGTATTAATGCGTTATAAAGGAGAAAATAAAACCATATGGATTACACGCTTCAACTACAAATAAAATTGATACACAGTACTCTGAATCAGTGGCGGCCAGTGGTTGTCTCCACTGGGAGTTGCACTCAGGTTCGCCGCCAGCCACAAAGAATAGGGGACCATGAAAAATTAGGGAAGGGTTTGAGCTTACGAACGTAAATAAAATTAAATATTTGTATTAGGGCAAGGAAAATTTACAGGGGCTCAGCTCCCCGCCCCTCTGGCTGGACTTTCATGTGAGAGAGAATTGGGTAGCTAATCCTTCACAATCAATGAACGTAGAGTTAAATTATGTAACGTATACACAAAATAAGAAGTGACCAGATTTTCAAACAAAGGGACGTTAAGTCTATTAGTTACGATTTTGAGAAAACTTAGAAAATATGTCGTAGCTATAATATTGAGAATAGAATTTGATAGTTTGTCACAATATTTCATGGCTAGAAATTTGTGTGACAGTTGTTGGTATTTTTAATATCAGTTTTAGAAGCTTTGAAAATTCACTAAACGTTTTCTACAAGCTATTTTGAACTATAAAGTCGAACAATCCCACAACTTCTGACATTGATCGAAATTCTTCTGCCGAATGGATTGAAGACAGTTCGTGAAGACTGAGCTTTTCTTTGTCAAGAAATGTGTAAATTGAGCATAATTTCTTCACAGTTTGTTTTGGAAAATTCCAAAAGTAACTCGGAAATTTCTCTAGAGCAAACAGTGTGGCTGCCATAACGTGCCATGAGAATGTAAAACGGGATTTTGCCTCGCAAGTAATCACATCGCATACTTCCATTCCTTCCATTCTCATTCCATTCTTTCACTCTTTCTCCTTTTTGATACCGTGTTTGTATTGTCTGTTTTTTCACTCGAATCATCAAGCTGGATTGTTATAGTCTAATATTTGTTTCAAAGTGGCAGATAGCTTTTTGTGCAAAGGAAGGTTCAATTCCTCGATTTTGAAGTTGATTAAACAAAATTTTTACAAGAAGCATTATTGTACTAAAAAGAAGGAAGCCAGAAATTAAAATGGCTGCTAATAAGTGTTTTCTTGAGAACTTCAGGACGATGAATTGTGTTTGAATTTTCTCTTCCTCCATCCTCACTCATCCATTAAATAATAATATCCCTTTTATGTTCAAAGACAGTATTTACACTTTTGGACAGGAAGTTCAAACACATTTTATTAGCTCGAGTTAACCGTTTCTTAACGAGTGAATCTAAAACTGCGACTCCCTGGGGACTACCAGAAAGAAAGTACACAGGCCTTTCAAATTAAAAAAAAAATACATTTCTATTTATAAAAGCAGCTTTTCTCATTAATAGATTCATTTGATGAGCGTAAGAATGTATATAGCTACAAAGCATTTGAAATAGTTACAATGCCATAACTTTAAAAATATGATTTCACGATTAAAGTAACATGAGTCACCCACAATGACCACTGTGTAAAAGCGATACTGGCCTGACTGCTGATGCTTCCAAAAATTTCATGAATATATTAACCCAGGAAATGGAGATGACACTTAATCTAGTTTGTCAACTTCCAGTCTAAAGCAATATGGACCAAATTTCCAGTTCTAACAGCTTTTTACGCTCGATATCGATGTGTGGCTCGTTGTTTATCTATGTCTTAATTCTTGCAAAAAAACGTAAATATTATTTGCAGTATTATTTTTTAATACATGCAGAGTAGGGTATACTATTATATGAAGGAAGCTAGAAATTAAAAAAAAGTAAACCAAAGGTTAAAATGGCTGGTAATAAGTGTTTTCTTGAGTACTTTAGCGCTATGGATTGTTTTTGAATTTTTCTCTTCCTCCATCTCCACTGTCTTATTCATGCATTGAATAATATCCTTTTTATGTTCAATAATATGGTTTGTCCACTTAAAGTCTAAACCAATATCGACCAAATTTTCAGAAATAACTCAGCATTTTACGCTCGATATCGCTGTGTGGCGCGTTCTTTATTTATATCTTAATTCTTGTAAAAAAATGTAAATAATATTTGTAGTATTTTCTATTACATGCAGAGTACGGAATACTATTATATGAATAACTCAGGAATTAAAACTTAAATGAAAAACGGACCGCACGGCGATAAGAAGCGTATAAAATTGAGTTAGAACTGAAAGTTTGGTTCACATTGGATTAGACTGGAAGTGGACATACGAGTTTAAATATTTGCTCTGGCATCTATCTTTTGACACTAATCAGTCACTCCTGGATCGTTACATACACTCTAAAAAGTGGAAACACGAAATGGATGAAAGTTACTCCACTTTATGGAGAAATAAAAGTCGAAAATTAGCGTTTTGTTGTAGTTACTCTTAAACGTGGATATAGTGTAAGCCTTTTAGTGGAAAGATTGGTAAAATTAACGCCATTTTAAAGTTTAACGTTTTCTTTGTAATAGCCTAACGTGAACTGAAAATGGACTGAAACGGGCCAAAGTGATTTGTCGGTGAACGTTCAACTTATTTTAAGCATAAAATTCGGTCATTTTCTAATCGAAGTGTAAGCTAAACTGGCAATTTTGAAGTTACGTACTTTTGTGGATGAAGTTTAAGCCCTGGTTAGATATTCTATAATCCAGTAACAGGAGTAACGTTACTTGCTTGTCACTGAACGCCCCGCCATTTTGAGTGTTTATATTGCCTTTACACTGTGAACAGTAAACATTTCACTGGTGGACCGGGAACTGCAAGGATCCTATTGGCGGAAAGAGAAATTAAGTTAGGTATAAATCTTTACATTGTAGCAAATGTATCTCTCCTTTCTTCATGGGACATTCCTCGTAGTAAAATAAAAAATGTGTTAATAATTAACCTCCTTCAAAGTAAAACCCTAGCTATAGATATCACTCGGAAAGCCAGAAACACCCACTGGCTTCGTAGCTAATTTTAAAGGAATATTACCTTTTATTGAAATATTACCTTTAATTACTTGAATGAAATACGTTTTAACAGTCAAATATATATCCACTGATGGATGAGGGACTACCCCTTTTCTTTCCACATATCTCGGTCTGCTGATATCCTCATCCATGTAGCTCCTGAAAAACGCTTGATTTCATCTACCCATATTACATTTGGACGTCGTCTCGGTCGTTTCTTTTCTCTAGGAATCCACTGTAGTACATTTGTCGTCCACCTTCCATCTGTTCGTCTAGCTATGTGACCGGCCCATCTCCACTTCATCTTTTTCGCAGTCTTGATTACTTCCTCTACCTTTGTTTGTGCGCGAATCCATTCATTTCTCTTCCTGTCCCTCCTGGTTATTCCTAGCATGCACCTCTCCATTGCTCTTTGTGTTACTCTCAATCTTTGAGTCGTTTGCGCATTCAATGTCCAAGTTTCGCAGCCGTACATCATTACAGGTAAGACACATTGATTATAAACTTTACGCTTCAGACACATTGGAAGTTTGCTTTTGAAAATAAAGTGTAGTCTTTCAAAAGAACTCCACGCCATTTTACATCTTCTATTTATTTCATCAGTCAACTTTGCATTCGATGTTTTAAGCTGGCCTAGGTAAACATACTCATCAACTATGCCTATTGTCTCTCCGTTAATCTTCACTTCCTTCTTTGCAGCATGTTGGTTGTACATTACTTTTGTTTTACTTAAGTTCATTTTAAGGCCTGTTTTCGAACTCTCGTTACTCAGTTCTTCCATTCTGGTTTGTAGTTCTTCTGCACTTGAAGCAAACAGGACTATATCATCAGCGAACCGTAAATGATGAAGATATTCGCCATTAATTTTAATTCCAACTTCATCCCAGTTTAAATTCTGGAACACTCTCTCCAGGACCGCACAAAACAGTTTCGGAGAAATTGAATCTCCTTGCCTTACCCCTTTTCCAACTTTAAATTTTTCACTGTCTTGATGCAGTCTAATGACAGAAGTGGCAGTCG
>JAGDQP010034250.1:0-20217 GCA_022664845.1 Lepisma saccharinum | reverse complement strand
GCACTCAATTTTTGGTAAAATTATCACGTACCTACAGAAGTAAACGCACACACAAAAGAATAATCGCGTGTGTGCCCTGTAATCAGGTCAAATATTAAATATATTCATTGCTTTGTAGTAACATATCAACTTATTGGCGTTTTTGTGTATGTTTTACCTTTTATACCGACGGAATATCATAATTCCGTAAAAAAGTTCGATTTCTGAAAATAGTAATAAAGTACTCTAAATGGTGTGAAAAGTGTTAGTATTTATTGGAATACTGAAGAAAACATTTCTATTAAGCTATTTCGTGAAGTCACACAAAAAGTGATACTTTTCAATATTTTGGTCGGAGTCAGTAGAAGTGTCCGCAGATTTGGGGATTTTGGAGTCGGGGCTCCAAATGCTAAAAACGTGGTTTTCCGCCTAAATACAGTGTTTTTCACCCACTTTCAAGTGTTTCAACGTTCGCCACGCACTTTGCGACCGTTTCCCGCCTTTTGCACACATTCATCTATTTGTTGATTTTTGTGCGTTTTTACAGTATTTCGGGGCTCAGAGGACCTATTATCGGTATTACCGTTCCACCAACCTTTGTCTCCGGAATTCACTGGCTTACTGGTTTGGAAGTATTATACAGGACCCCAAGGGTGAGCAGTAGGGTTGCCTTTATCCTCGCTCGTTATCACGGAAGCTATATCATCCCGCGGCGCTCTTTTCAAGAGAAGTGGGACGTACACGTTTAATTACTGCCCGGTAAATTATTGTACGAATTGGTACTCCGGGAGGAAGGAATTCTTCACTTACCAAGAACCGTCATAATAACCTTCTGTCTCCGTTCAAGAAGAGTAATTCTTCGGAAAGATTATGTAAGAGCAGCATCTTGCGCATGCGTTCACAGCCTTATCACAAGGGCAACAAGTACTTAAATTATATATCAGAACCCCACCCCTTCTTCACTCTTGGCTTCACTTGCTTCACTTTACTCCAGGGACGACTTGGATCTGCATTTTGGCTCTGAGCGTATACTATAACCTAGACGGCCCATAAGTTCAAGCTGTGCGAAGCTGAACTTCTTCTGCAGAGGCTGATTGAATAGAACATCTAACATCTCAGCTATCTTCATTTACTTCCAGGTATAAATATGGAAATTACTTTTAAGTTGTGGTCACTAGTGGTTCTGACATAGGCTGGACGAACACGAAACACGTAATTTACTTTGAAATGAATATCATTCGCGTGGTTGCTAAATTGCCCATCGTTGTTAAACATGGCTGTTAAAATGTACTCATGTAAATATCATTTCAGGTAATTTCAGGCCGCAACGTTTTGATATTTCAGAATGTTTTAGAGAAATTGCACAAGAATGAACTATTAGAGTTTATCTATTAGCTCCAAATTAA
Organism: Lepisma saccharinum; assembly: GCA_022664845.1. NCBI lineage: Eukaryota > Metazoa > Arthropoda > Insecta > Zygentoma > Lepismatidae > Lepisma > Lepisma saccharinum. Next base: position 18,832 of record JAGDQP010034250.1, on the reverse strand, counting down.
TCGCATGAATTTTATCTTCGTTGAACGTCAATTAATACCTCTCGCGAATAATATTACATATATTTCCCATGTATCCCGGGGTCCTTTGCACACCTGGAGAACGTGGATGGTAACCAAAAATGTTTTTGCCTTTCTAGAGCAGTGATAAACAGAGAAAAATACAATGGTACGTATCTTTATGTTTCGAAGAAAGCTCCATCAGCATCCAACACCTGCAGCTGCACAACACCCTGGTGATAAAAGTCGGCGGCCTTCGAGGCAAAGAAGTCCGTGAGTGCATTCCGCAGGTCTCATTCGTTGGCGAAGGATCTCCCACGGAGGAGGTTTCCGAGGCAATGAAACAGGTGGTAATTTGTTGGCGCAAGGTCCGGTGAATATGATGCTTGGCACAGTGTCTCCCAGCCAAGTTGCTGAAGAGTCTCCCGGGTCATCTTTTCCACATCTGGCTTGGCATTGTCATCAAGGAACAGCACACTCTTGCGATTCACCAATACTGGCTCCTTCTGCCACAATGCACGGTGCACTCTTTGCAACTGCTGTCAATAGAGGTCAACAGTGATGGTCTGATCAGGTGGAAGGAGCTCGTAATTCACCACTTGTGACAAGTCCACCATACAGTAAGCATAACCTTTCGTGGGTGCATAGGTGGTCTTGATGTGTGAGGAACAGGGTCACGTGGCGACAACCAATGTCTGGTACGCTTAGGAGTGGCATAGAGGCCCCACTGTTCGTCACCAGTGAGCAGGCGATCAAATATGGGTGTGTTCAGGTGCCGGGTGAGCAAGGACAAGCAGGCTGTCACTTATTGTTGCTTGTTAGCTACTCACAATGTGTGAGGTACTCACTTCCTTAACCTGTAAGACTTCCTTAACACATCCAGGTACAGTCTGACTGTTTCAGCGGAAACATAGAACCTTTCTGTAAGTTCGTCACACGTTAGACCACTGTCCTCCTCGATGGTTGCTTTCAAGGCCTCGTCATCCAACACATCAAACAAAGGGGGGGGGGGGAATGTTACCTTGTAGTTCACATAGTATTTTGAACACTCTACGATCTGACAAAATTCAGTAGAAATCACACCAAACTATCACAATTACTTGCGACGTTGACAATAAAATAAAATGATTGATGAGGGAATATTAAATATCTTAAGAGCTGATAAAGCATTTTTCTTCCACCTGAAAAATGCTGAGTTGCTACACTTCTAAACATATTGCCGCCTTAAATACCTATCTACTCTGCGCCTAAGTAAATTCTACATTGTGAATATTTCAAAGTTTCGTCAACATCGTTTGACGAAAATTACTAGTTTTTAGTAACTTGAAATTTGAAGCATAGAAGTGATTTGGCCATTTGGAAACATGAGCCCATGTATCATTAAGAATTTTTTTTCGTTTTTAAGGAGTCTCACAACTCAACGAAACTGTAGGCTTAGTGCTGTTAAACGTCTCTGCTTACATAAGAGATTCAGATAGCTTAATCTAACATTAATGTACCAAATAATTTATTTCTGACTATAATTGAACCCGACAATTACGTACATACAGTTCTCATCAATGTATTTACACGATACAGATTTAAAAAGGGAATCACTTTGCCTAAAGTATATCTAAACGAAGACACCCCTTAGCAAATATACCTTCTGCGAAAACACTGCGGAACTGACGAAAAAGATAACTTTTTAAAAACAATTACCAACGCTTGTGTCGTGGAACTAAAATATTAATCGCAAAGAAACCGGATGTTTTTTTATTCTCTACGGTTTCTCAATTTTCCACAAACACGGCAACCCATTTACCACAGGCAATCATTAGACCCTAAAATTTAATTTTATTGGAATATGGAATTTGGAAACATGTGAATAACTATTTGCTTAGAAAGGTAGTTAAATGGTTATAAAATTTGCTGTTGAATTTTGAATTTAATTTTTAAGTCCTTTCGACAACTTTGGTTCAGCCGAATGGATGATGATGGGATGAATTGGTCGAATGAAGAAAGTGGGAGGAAACAGGAGCACCCCACGCACACAGTGTTTGTTTACCTCAAAGCCCACATGACATGAGCAGGGTTCCATCTGACGACCCCTGGAACCCGAGGAGGGCACTCTGCGAATTGAGCCATCGCGGGCCCGGTTGAAGTTTGCTGTAAAACTAAGTAATTTAAAAAGGCAAGCGAAATGGAGGTGGACAGTGTGCCACCGAATTTATCACAAAATCATTAAGAGAAAAAGATACCTTTAATGTCAGTGACTCATATTCGTAATAATCTACAGGAGCCTTGTTATGTAGTGAGGGTCTATGCTTAATTCTAAACAATATTTATGCGAATATCGTAATTCCTAAGGCTCCAAGATATCTCGCAACGAAGCTCTTGAATTACTTTTTATGTAGACTTTTAAGATACTAGCTCATAGCCGCCGGATTCATCCAGATCGCTGCTGTGGATCCTGAGATAGGGGGGATCATCAACTCCTACCATGTTTATCTATGGTGAGCTTATCGGGTGCAATGGGGATTCGCATGCACCAGTGGACAATTGCGGCCTAAGTTTAGCAGAAGCACGTGCAGATTTTGCATGTTACAATGGCAACCAGGACAAACTTTCAGTTATTGTTGATCCCAAATACCAATGGTTCCAGCAAAATGGATCAGTGCATTACTATGTCGTCAATGGACCCAAGAATCCTTCTCGATATTTAGTAGAGTCGCAGCGCTCACCTGATTCCCTTGAGCATTGGTTTATCCTTATAAACAACACAGCTAGAAGCGGAAAATACTTGCTGGATCCAAGCTACCCTTTTTTTCTGTACCTAATAATTTATTATTATTGATGGCGAGGCATTGTGAGTGGGCGGCCGTAGGAACAACGTAGTGCTCCCCTAAAATGAGGCAGAATTATCTCGGAAGTGCTTCTAGAAAGAAACTTAAAGTTTGGCAATGTTGTAGCAAATATTCAGTATTAATGGCTGCAATCAACGGGCTGAGCGGCTGAGTGGTCAGTGAACCTTCTGGGATCGGAAATCCTCCGGATGACATGAAGCTTGGAGCTCAGCGAATAGTTGAAGATCGTAACGCGCGGCGTACATCTTGATATTGTCGATGTACGTTTACCAATGAAGGTAACGTTTCTCCTTTAAAATGTTTATTGCATTGTTTTAAAGTCATCCCGACACTTATAGGCATCATTTATTAACTTTTATACGCCCAACGAAAGAATTCTCTATATATTTAACAGATACGACTTCTGCTACTTCTTGGTGTCCAGCTTTCGACTCACAGGTGAGCGTGAAAATTTTGGATAAGAAAATGGTGTCGAGTGACAGTAAGACGGATGTTCTCAGTGACATTCAAAGGTCAAATTCGGTGAGTTCTCAGTAAGCGCTCAGCCCGTTGAACGTAGCCAATGCTCGAGTTAGTTTTGAGTCGCCTTTGTCAGTTGCTGTCTGGAACGTTGCCGTCCAGGCTCATCACACAATGAGGTTGAATTACCTCAGTAGCGGTTGCAGGTCAAAATCAAAACCAAGGAATGAAATTAGTTTTTAATACCTGTTGGTGGTGGAGGACGAGGCCGGACAATACACTTTTGATAAGCGCCTGTTTGGGTTTCGCGTGAGGTGAATCATAGTAATAAATATAAAATTTCTATTCCATTCACTTCGGTATCGCAGCTCAACGGTTAGCATTGTAAAATCGAAATTTGGGTGGAATTACACATCATTAAAAATATATTTTGTTTTTCTGCAGTACGTTACACTTATTGTGTAATATTAAATACTAAATTGTAATAAATCCCTTTCGGAACTTGTGATTTCTTTGCTCGTAGTTTATATTCCAAGAATACCTCGACACTGGAAAAGGGGTAAGGCAAGGAGATTCAATTTATCCACAACTGTTCTCAGAGTTCCTGGAGAGAGTGGTCCAAAATTTAGACTGGTATGAAGTTGGAATAAAAGTTAATAGCAGATATCTTCCTCACATATACGATTGGCTGATGATATAGACCTGTTTGCTTCAAGTGCCGAAGAACTTGACCTTGGAAGGAAACCAGAATGAAAAAAACTGAGTAATGAGAGTTCGAAAATAGGACTTAAAATGAATTTAAGTAAAATAAAAGTAATATACAATCAACATACTGCAAGGAAGGAAGTAAAGATTAACGGAGAGCCAATAGGTAGCGGGAAATTTTATAGGTTAATATAGGAAGTGCTATTATATGCGTATTTCAGCATCTAATAACCAAGCACGGCGCTAAATGGGGTGATGGGCTATAGTTAGCTGAATTCCCAGGATCAACCGTTGCCCCTTGTAGACCTCACTTTTATCAGCATTCTTTATTTTATACATGTCATAAGCTTACGGCAGCCCCGACTTTCGAAATGAAATATTTTACCCACCCAGCTCGCATTCTTTACCCTGACACCGTCGTTACTCATAACTCAAGGATTTATGTATAAATAAAAAAAAAACGGGACATATAGTGATGGCAAGCGTGAAAAACTAAGGACTGAAAGTTTAATCCATATTGCATTAGATTGGAAGTGGACCATCAAGTTTATCTGTTCCTCTTATGTCTAACTTGAGACTTTCATCGAGTACTCCACTATTATTTAGTATAGCGCCCAGATAGCACATAAACGTGCAGCAAGTTTTCTCAATTTTTGGCATTCCAAGTTTGCAAAACTTGTTGCAACCTTGTAGCAAAGCTGCTTGCTTACATGTAACAAAGTTGCTACAAATATTGCCCTCTAAACTTGCTACAAACCGGTCTTGTTTAAACGTTGGTGAGTCAACATCAAGCCTATATTAGAAAAATTCGGATTATCCCCCTCTCGGCAAAAATCTTTCTGGTACTTTTTACAGATATGTACCTCTAAACTGGGATATGGACGATCCCAAAATATCGTATAATACATATCTCGCTAATTCTTCCCCCTCTCTGGAAATTACACAAATCGAACACTGGATCATTCTATGCAAAGTTAACACAAAGGAAGTCCCGCATAAAACTAGCAGAAGGTAACTAGGTAAAAACGTGAAATTCTTGATGTTCAGACAAATCCAATGTCTTACAACAGTAGTGAATAGATCTGTTAAAGTGAATTTGTATGTTCTGTACCACTGTAGCAAGTAGCAATAGTCAGCAGAATTCAATCAAACATCACATTCTGCTAGTACAAGAATTTAAAGGCAAATACAAAAATGTCTTCATAGCTTTCCACTGAAACATATTATTCTGAATTTATGTATGCTCTGGGTACTATAAATAAAATCTCTAACCTATACAATGATATGGGTGTGATATAAAACACTGCACGTGTTATCGGGCATGGTTCCTACTTGTTAGTCAAGAACGAATTCTCCGAATTTTCGAGACTTTCCTGATTAGTACCTACAAACTTTCAGGTCATTCTATGCATAGTTAACACGAACAACGCACCGTACAAAACTAGGAGAGCATATGTGATGAGTTCATGTGGCTATCAACTGCTTGAAACTATTTGTGTTGAACAGTTTTCAAAATCTTCGACCAATGACAACAGCCTATATTCAACCGAATCAAGACTGAAACGAAACCTTTTCTTTGTAGCCTCATTTCCTCATACAAAATCGCTATGTTAAAAGGAAATTCAAATTTAATACATCCACAAAAGATAGAAAAGAAACGCTTCTAGCTTGTTTTAAAATTAAAAATGAGCAAATAGGGCTATAGCATATATACAAAAGCATATAGAATTATGGAGTATAAATATAAATGCACGAGTAATGGATAATCCGCCATTAATAATCATTGAAGAGAAAAGTTGTAAACATAGATATTCTTAAGAGCGGAATTATTAACTACTTGTGAAAATTTAATATAGTACTTTCTACCACTAAAATGTTTTTCACTCGTCACTGGCTTCATGTAATTTCTCTGACATTGTGTTGAATTTACGTTCAATGATCGCAGCTAGGCTTCCTTGCATTCTGCGAAGTAAGTGATATAGGTAAGCACTTAAATGACCAAAACAAGTATAACGTAGATTTGTTGTGCAAAACAGAGGTTGTCCATTACCGATACACCAAATTCAGTTTGTGTCCAGTTTTGGACAATCACTGTTCATTACTTCAATGAAATCACAATACTTGATCGATTTAATTTTATAAAAACCCTAAACAAGTTGGTGAGCTTCTAAGGACGACACCTACAAATTTTGGTAAATTGGGTTCCGAACCACTCCGTCCATTGGACACCGGTGGAAAATGAACCTGTGACCACACACAAAGAAAACGAGCTCGCTAACCTATTGGCCGCATCACCTATTGGGCATAGCTAGGTCGAAATCAAAATGCTATTATTATTTTATTTCTCGACTTGAGAATGATCATTTACTCTTCACGATCATAAATTTGTCAAGTAAATGTTATCCAGTGATGGACACTGATGTATTCAGTTTGTGTTTTCGATACTGTTCGAATTTATTTATGACTTTTAGGCACCTATGGCTCAAGCCGGAATAGGGAAGGAGAAAGGATGCCGGAAGAAGTCGACGATAGCCTAAGTTTAAGGTGTAGTAAGGGAATTTACCTGGTAACTCGCGAAGAAAAAATCTGTTAAAACCTAAGTAAGAATGGTCGACCGCTAGTTTCGAACCCAGGACCTGCAGAATGATCACGAGGTGGATTTCCATGAAACAATAAGATAATCGAAGAACAGCATTTAACATAAATGTTGGTTAGCACTTACGTTTGAAACAAACAATTGAAACACCAGGGAAGAAATTTACAGACAGAGACAAATCCCAAGCATTCCACGTTATAAATAAAACCCTGGAAAGAGATATCTTTAAATACTGCGATACTATATAGTTCTTAATCCATTATCTTTTATAATATCGATATGGTAAAATGTGGAGACAAGCTCTACTTCTTGTTTTGATGAAGAATTACTTACACATTTGACCATCGAACTAACCAGGCTGGTTTCGCATAGAACGCTAGTAAAGCGAATCGAAATTTCTGCTTAAATTTTGTTAATAATCTACATTTGGAAATACTCATGATGCAACCTATATCGGTAAGGATAATGGTGCGACTTTAGCTTGTCAATTGTTATTTTAGGATTTTTATGTTAAGGTTTGCTACAGTGGGTGAGAGGCTAGACGCGCGCGCAAAAAAGTGATTACAGAGGGACAGTGCAAGTAAGACAGACATTGTTAAGTGTTTTCACAACAGCAGTGGGCTGTTCAATAACAAACTTTGGTCAGAATCAGTATATTATATTTATCATTACTGTATAAACTATTATGTAAGTGTTGTGTATCATTAAATATGTTGCAGTCAAGTAATGTTTTGTTCTACAACATTCCTGCAGACAGTAAGTAACAATTTTAGCATCTACTCATCTTAGTGATTGAACCAGCACTCCAACAGCATACCAGAGTTATTTATAAACATGGTCCTCCGCAATTTAAAGATACAAAAATCAATCTACATTATAACATATTTTTGGTCCTCCGGGCCGGATGTGTAGATGTGCAGTGAAAACTTGTGGTGTTTAGTGAAGATACGCATGCGAACAAGCAAGTGTAATTCAAGCAGACGGTTGCGTTTGTGTATGTGTCATTTGGTTCGTTTTCTTTGTTGTGAAGCAGAATATTGGCAAATTTTGTGTGTACTGGCAATCATGTCTTAACGTTTGTGCATTTCTTTTGTGCGAAAATACTACAGCTGACTGTCAGTTAATAACCAGATTCAGTGTATCCATATACAGTGGTTAGTCTCTTATTTGTGTTTACATCATTGCAACAAATAATTTTTCTCTACGTCATGGATGAAGGGGAGAAAAAGAAACTGATCAAACAAAGAGCCGTGCATAAAGCACAGCTTACAAGAATGCAGACATTTATTCAGAACTTTCAAGAATCAAGCAACGTTCGTGAACTTGTGGTTCGTCTTGCCGGTCTCTCAGAAATAGCAGAAAAGTTAAATGATGTTCAGTTAGAATTTGAGGTAAATGACGATGAAGGTTGTCATGATTCGCACCGAGAGGAATTTGAATCCACGTACTATAGTGTAAAGGCACAATATGATGATATTGTAAATAAGCATACACAACAAAAGAACAGCGGTCAGGGTGATTTTGGAGGTAATGTTAATAGTCAGTTAAAATTACCAAAAGTTGAGTTGCCCATATTTGAAGGTAAATATGAACAGTGGTTACCATTTTCTGATAATTTCAAGGTTATGATTCATGATAATAATTCTGTACCAACGCTTCAGAAGTTTCATTATTTGCGTTCATCGTTACGAGGTGAAGCATACGAACTAATCGCAAACCTTCAAGTAACCGAGGTAAATTATAAAATCGCGTGGAATCAGTTAAAAGAACGGTATGAGAACAAACGTTCAATTGCAGCTACACACGTTCGTAATTTGTTAAGCATGAAATAAGTTACAAAGGAAGATGCTTCTGAGCTAAGAGAATTTGTAAATTATGCTAGTAGTAATTTAAACGCATTGAAAGCCTTGAACATTGAAACTCCATTGGAGGAAGTAATATTATCGCAGCATTTTCTTACTCGGTTAGACAGCAATACTAAACGCACATGGGAATTACAAATTAATGATAAATCCTTTCCTCCCTTGTTAGAATTCTTTTCATTCTTAGAACGTAGGTGTCAGGCACTAGAAACAATGAAATCCACACCTGTTGATCTGAAAAGTAAAAATAATGAACATAAAGTTTCGAATGTCAAATCTAAGTCATCCAATTTTGAGAGAAAAACAAATGCTTATTTCTCCACCTCCGATACGCAGTGTATGTTTTGTAAACAACATTTGTTTCACCCATTGTTTAAATGTCAAGAGTTCATGCATGCTAACGTAAAAGATAGGCAGAAATTTGTGCGTAAACATTCTTTTTGTTTTAATTGTCTTAAAAGCCAGCAACACCACGTAAATGAATGTAAGTCAGGTGTGTGCAAACATTGTGGTAAAAGGCACAATTCGTTACTTCATGACGTCAGCGTTTCTGAACAAAGTAACAACAGGGTTGCCAGTGCACAGGGCAATAATTCACCAAATACTGTTTCATCTAATGTATCAAGTAACAAACAAAGTAACAGTAATACAAAGCAAGGTTCTTATTGCATGTTCAAGAACAAGCCTACAACACACGTAATGCTATCAACTGCTTTAGTGAAAGTGAGAGATGTTAATGGGAAATTTCAACCATGTCGAATATTATTAGATTCAGCTAGCCAGAGCAACTTTGCTTCTCAAGATCTTATCCAAAGACTTGGTTTGAAAAAAGAGAAACATAGAGTGCCGATTCAAGGGATTAGTAATGCAGTTACGGAAACAAAGTATTGCGTAAAGGTGCAAATTCAGTCAAGAATTTCGGACTTTACTGTTGATATGATGTGTTTGGTGTTGTCCAGAATAACAGAGTGTATACCTACAGAAGCTTTAGATTACACTGAATGGAACTTGCCAAAGAATATACCATATGCAGACCCGTCCTTTCACCAGCCAGGAGAAGTGGACATTTTGTTGGGAGCTGAACTGTTCTTCAATCTTCTACTTCCAGGTAAGAAGACAAGGCCAGGAAATTATCCAACACTTCAACAAACAGAATTTGGCTACGTGCTAGCAGGAAAGGTGCCCTTAGCTAGCAGCTCCAATTCACTAGCAGTAACATGTTTTGTTCAAACATTTGACCTTGACCAACAGTTGCAAAGGTTTTGGGAAATAGAAGTTGTGCACTCCTCAGTTAGAAGTCAAGAAGAAAAAGAATGTGAGGAACACTTCAATCAGCATACTACAAGGGACAAGACAGGAAGATTTGTCGTTCGTTTACCGATCAAGAAAGGCCACGAACAATTAGGCGAATCATATTCTATGACTTTTCGAAGATTTCTACATATGGAACGCAAACTGGGACGCCAACCTGAGTTGAAAGAAAAATATGGTGATTTCATGCGGGAATATGAAGAATCAGGTCTCATGAAGCAAGTCGATGTCAATCCAAAGTGTCATGACAAGGCCAGGATATGTTATCTTCCACATCACGCAGTCATAAAACCATCCAGTACTACAACTAAGGTCAGGGTAGTTTTCGACGCGTCAGCTAAAACCTCAACAGGTGTTTCATTGAATGATGTGCTCCTGGTAGGACCAACCATTCAGCAGGATTTGTATTCAATTCTGGTTAGGCTTCGCACTCATCAAATTGCTTTTTCAGCGGACATACAAAGGATGTACGAACAAATAAAGGTGCATGAAGAAGATACCGGTCTTCAGAGAATTTTGTGGAGATCTTCTCGAACATTGTTAAGTGTTTAACTATTTTCAGTGTTTTCACAACAGCAGTGGGCTGTTCAATAACAAACTTTGGTCAGAATCAGTATATCATATTTATCATTACTGTATAAACTATTATGTAAGTGTTGTGTACCATTAAATATGTTGCAGTCAAGTAATGTTTTGTTCTACAACATTCCTGCAGACAGTAAGTAAAAATTTTAGCATCTACTCCTCTTAGTGATTGAACCAGCACTCCAACAGCATACCAGAGTTATTTATGTACATGGTCCTCGGCAATTTAAATATACAAAAAATCAATCTACATTATAACAGATAAAGTACAAGAAAGATATTGTATCCTTATTTTAAGCTACCATGCCATCATTCTCTTGATATGAACTGAGAGGAATATCCGGATATGTGGCTCCAGGTTTAGAAAACTTGAGTTTATAAGTAATTTTAACATGGTATGCATAGCCCAAATAAGCTGTTTGGTGACTTGGGAAGGGATTTTACTGTGTTGCAGTACTGCTAAATAAATGGCCGCAATACTCTACCAAGCAATACATTTTTAATTCTATCAATTTTAATACAAACAGTAGCAGAATGAAGACGAGTTTCTTTCCTTCAAGATCTTCTCGGTCATATTTCGGCTCATAGCCCGCTACCCGCTACCTATTTCCCGCTACCTAGAAAATTTCCCGCTACCTAGAAAATTTCCCGCTACCTATTTCGGTAATAAATATCACTCTGCCTAAAATCAACTTCTAGATAAGTGTCTCTGTTCTATATCTATTATTTATAGTTGTAATTAAAAAAAATAGTAGGAAAGTAAGAATACCTATTACTATATACTAAACAATGATATAGAGTTATACACCTTACCTGTTTTCGTGTGCGCTAGAATTAATGGGGTTTTGTTTAATAACTAGTGATTTTGAACCCTGCCGTTTGATGGTTCTGCTGTCTACTACTGGAAAGATCCAACGACTGAAAGTAGTCGCCAGAGCCATCTAGCGGTAGGGTTCGAAATAACGTGTTCCATAGCGCAGACGACAATAGGTGGGAGCTATAAGTCTAGCTTATTATTTAGTCTATGCTATTACCATAGTATTACGCTCGATCGCATCCATGTTTCAGTTTTCACAAACACAAGAAAACTTCGCTCGTAATCGACTTGAATGAAAAACGAAACATTTCTTGTGTAATGCTATAAAACTTTCAAGTCATACTTGCTACAAACATGTCCCATCAAATAGGCCAACGCATTACCAACTGAGCCACAGCCTCTCAGTTGTAGTTCTCTGAGCAATAGTTTTCATATATTTGGAAAGGTTAAAGTAATCAATCAAAATTTCAAAACAAACTTTGTCTCAAACTTTTCAAAAACGGCGAAAATTTGGGTTTGTCATAAAACTCAAAAGAGAAATACTGTCTTCCATAATATGGTGTAAACTATGAATTCAGCATCCAGTAGAATCCAATAGAATGACGCACTCAGCACGCCTTTCCTTTGTTCACGAGGAGTTACACGCTTTAACCACTCCAGAAGCGTAGTATGTATATATACGTAAGTTATAGAACTACATAAAATAGTAGTATTTCCATTACAATGCCGTCCTTTAATCATTTACGACATACGGTACGTCAAGCGGCAGGCAAACAAGCCAAAAATGATGCTGTACGTTCTTTCATAACAAACTTGCCACAACTTTGAAATACGTTTGATTCGTATGCTATTTCAGGTAAGTTACAAATTTGATGTAAATTTTCCTGAATGGGAAGAACAGGACAATTAAGAAACCATTGCATGAAATCATATGTTATGAAGCATTTACATTCCTCTCTTCCTTATAAAGTTTGAACAAAAGAGAATCGCAATTTCCGTCTTTTGTATTTCTTATTGGAGTTATTACTGTAGAACATTTCTCCAGTCACCCATCCGTTTCTGCTGGACTCATTTTCACGAATGCTTTTTTCATGTTCACATTTATGCCTACATATGTAATGAAGCTTTCGCATATTTTCCTCTGCATGTTGCCACGAAGTATCAGATGAACTTCTTTGATAGATCAGGGCCAAGGTGCTGCTCAGTATGTGCGCGGTTAGTGTACTAAGTTACACATCCGGTTACTACTCGGGGGATCCGGTGTTCAATCCTCGGTTAGGGTCAACTTTTTCTGATGTGTTTTCATAGCTTATTCTCCTCCTACTCATCTATCTTTCTTTAAAATAATATTTTCATAAAAGCTTTGTCCAGTCACATTTCAGCTGGTCGATCTGTATTATATTTCTTTTAAAAATGTTCGTATTTATTAATAAGAATGTTATCAAGAGGTCGTGGCTGAGCGGTAGAGCGTTGGCTTAGCATTCGGGAGGTCGTGGGATCAATAAAAGAGACCTACTATTCTGACTGACGCTTTTCCTCAATCACACCAGGTAAATACTGTGATGGTACCAGACCCTGGTCGCCGCTTCCCTTACGTCAGCCTGAGCCTTAGATGTTGGAATGACATACCTATTTTTTAATATAGATATATTATGAAACAATTGCATCTCTGGGACGAGTTGTCGTGGTGCGAGATGTCAGGAGACGAGTTGTCGTGGTTCAGATGTCGTGGAGCAAGCTGTCGTGGGACGAGATGTCGTGGGGCGAGTTGTCGTGGGACGGATTGTCGCGGGGCGAGTTGTCGTAGGGCGAGTTGTCGTGGGACGACATGTCGTAGGGACGAGTTGTCGTGGGGCGAGTTGTCGTAGGGACCAGTTGTCGTAGGGGCTAGTTGTCGCAGAGGACGAATTGTCGTGGGGCGTATTGACCGGGTCGATTTGTAGCGGGGCGAATTTTCGCGGGAACATTTTCGTAGACCCATTGTATGGTCACCTTATTACAAACAGTACGATAAAAAATTGAGCGCATTCATTAACGGCTTTCTAATTTAAGTTGATAAACGGTAGCATAGATGATCAAGGACTTGTTAGCCAACTAAGTTTCAATGTTAAACAAACAAAGCTTCGAATGAGAACTCCATTTGATATTACAAAATGTAGAACCGAATCTTTTCTTAATTCAACTTTAATTAGAATGTGTAGAACTTATAATTTATAAGTTGCCAAAAACCGATAGTGAATTAGATTTTCCGTCCTCTTACTCAATGTATATAAATATTATTAAATGTGTTATAAGCAAATAGAAGAATCATTAATAACTATGTACATATTATGATGTAATATTAAAACTTACACAACTATATGTAATGTAAATTAAGTTGCGATGCCAACATCTTATTTCCTTAATATATATGTTTTTCTTGTAGTGTATGTGTATCATGTGTTTTTATTTGTGTATATAGGACAAATAGGGTCTATCACATATTCAAGTGTATCACGGAAATAACTTTTTTCGTTTTTTTTTTGCTTTGTATTTTATTATTATCTGTGCTGTAGTGTTTTATATCATATAATGGAACTTATTTAACCCTTTTGTAATAGGGACTAATATCGTGTAAGATGTAAAAAATAAATAAATATTGAATTCCTAGAGAAAAGAAACAACCGAGACGACGTTCAAATGCTAGATGGGTGTATGAAATCAAGTATTTTTCAAAGCTACATGGATGAGGAGAGCATCAGACCGAGATATGTGGAAAGAAAAAGGCGAGGCCTTCATCCAACAGTGGATGGAAAGCGGCTGAATATGATGATGATAGTTTCGTGGAACATAATACGTCAACGCATTATCTTTGTGTTACAACAGGCGATAACAGTAATAATTATTTCATCGCGTATAATGTCCACAGATGGAAAAGCCATTACATTTAAAAGCTTGTAAGTGTCCATTATACAACTTGTAACAGCGACCGTTTTAATATCTTGGTTTCTGAAGATACAATTGCGTGTGTTTTATATTCATGCTTTTTTTATTTTCATTAATGTTTTTACCTCGCAGTGTGACAGCTACGTATTGAATTGTACATTTCAAAGTTCTATAAACGAACTTCGTTTTGAAATCAACGTTATATTAATGTATATGGCGGCATAATCCACAATCTATTTCCTGTGACTGTAAGTAAATACTTTATTGCAACGATTTTATTCGAAACCTTGGCCTATTTTTCAATCTAATTTGTGCTGATATAAATTCCATTGAAGTTGTGAGCTTAAAAAGTAATTAACAAAATGCTCTTATAAACAAACATAGAATAAAAACTACTTCTTAATGAAGTCAAGGTAGTGAACAGTTCACCTGCTAAGAATTACATACAAAGTTGTCGAATCTAGAATATTTCAAAATGTTTGAAGTTTATTTTGTTCATACAGCAATTCATTCATACGCGAGGGAGTGGGCGATTAGATAACGTGTAAAAGTAAATTATTCAATGGTGACGAACTCTAAGGGTCTCTAAGCTGAATTAGAATACTGTGACCATAAATACCTTATAGAAAACCATTTGATATCTTCTCCCTTTTATTAGGAAGTAGTACGATTGAACGTAGATTGCCCAACTGTATATATATATATATATATATATATATATATATATATATATATATCTTGCTTTTTATTTCAGATAATTATTTTCGCAACGATTATTCGAACTATAAATTTGTTATCGAGATGTATTTATATAACTTTATTTCCTCTTTAAAGACGTGTTTGAAACTGATTAGCTTGTATTACCAGGGAAATTGATCTCACAAACTTAAAAGAGGCGTTTGAAAAATATATGTATCCGCTTTCCTTGTCGAAACCTCTATGTCTTGAGATAAGAGTAACGTTTTGCAAATAGACTACCAAATTGTCCTTTCTTATGACAGATATCTACACTGCTTGTTGCATCGATAGAATAATATTTACTTCTGTTTACAAATCAAATACAGGATTGCTGTAATTTACTCATTGTTTTTCAAATCTTAAGGAACCATTGCACACCATAGATATAATTTTTGCGATTATTAATTCCTTAAAGCTTGCTACCCTCTACAGTTTGACAGGCGTGAGACTTTTTTTAGTTTCTAGAGAGACATAAACATCATGATACTGCTTCGAGACTTTCTAATATTTCTTTGAAGAAAAGTGTTACTCTATCAAGAATTGAGACCATGCAAAGATTTCCCTTTATAGCGAAAATTTCCTTTTAAAACAGGCAAACACGATAACAATGTTGTGATGAATTGTTGCATTAACTTTTCTTGGTCTGTTTAGTCAATTGCATAGCAAGACACAATAATAAAATAAATAATAGCTCTCTAACTATCAAATATGCTTACGTGCTAGAATGAACTAGTGAAAGGAGGAACAAGAACGAACTAAAATCACATATTTTGTGTATGTAATTCGTCTTTTTTATTAGTTTAAGGATTTATGAGTCAAATTCGATACCTGTGATAATGTAGTTAGAAACTGATCTGTCTAATAGGACATGTAAAAATGTGTGCATATTTTCGTATGCATGTTGTTTTAATGTAATTGTAATTACACAGCCCATTCTACGTGCAACAAACAAGATACGGTTGTCTTGCTCATTGCCAACTCTACAGTGTATGACATTACTTCAGGCATACCCCAAGGATCTAATCTTGACCCATTATTATTTTTACTATTAATAAATGATCTGCCTGCTGTTATCACGTATTCAACATGCCTGTTATATGCAGATGATATGAACATTTATAAAGAGATCAAAGATGATAAAGATAAATTATTGTTGCAGGCAGATCTGGATAGTTGTCAGAAATGGAGTATTGAAAATAGGTTGGATTTTAATATTAATAAATGTCTATCTATTAGAAAGAGCCATAATTAGGCATAATGAAGCATATAAGTCATTGGGTTTCTTAAAAAGAGAAGAGGCCGTCATCCAACAGTGTATAGAAAATGGCTGAATATGATATGATCTATATATAGATATAGATGTGTCTGTATGTGTATGTTTGTGTGTAGTAAATGTAATAGTGATTCCTAGGGTTGGAATTTGGAGGAAATAACTGATACGCTAATGACAAAATTAACGGTCAAAATCTGCCTGGTCCATGTAGCAACTGAAAAGATGAATATATATATATATATATATTTGCAGAAAATTCAACCATAGTTCATTCTCATACCTGAGGTAAAATATTGAATCAATAACTTTCTCATTGCCATATAAAATATTATCCTCGTCTAAAATGGACGTTTGTCCTTTGTTTGATTTTTTTGTATTTTATTTTAGGATCTTTTGGAATCGTTGGCTTAGCTCAAGATGGGTAAATTAGGCGATCGGCAAGGCCGATTCTTAAGGTACTCTCTCGGCATTATCCTGGTAAAATTGAGTGAAAACCTGGAAAAAACTCAGTTAGGTAAGTCGGTTGGGAGGTTAGAACAAGCATGTCTACCCATTGTCACTCTGAAATAAGTGACGTTACCGTCTGGACCATGAGGGGTGGGTTGTCTTCTTTGTTATTCTCAGCATTCTTTACTGTGTATATCATCTTCCACAGGACGTTCCAGAAACTAAATCTGATACGTGCTCAGAGTTCCCTCCAATATTGATGTTTGCAGTATTTTCTTGTGTTCTAATTGCCGTATCTTTTGTTTATCCTCATTCGAAGTTCCTCATACCTTATTTCTATCTCATTCAATATCTTGTTGGTTCCTCGTTCTCCGAAGGCTTTTTTCCCCTACGTTACACAAGTCTTCCGAATTCGGAGTGTATACACTATGGGATCAAAATATCCTGACACCCCGTGAACCGTGTGTTTATCTTAGAGGGCGAAACAGTACTGCCATTTACCTCGTGGAACACATGGTCGGCGATGTCAGTAGTCAGCAGGAAACAGAGAGAACAGAATGGGAGAACAGAGAACATCACGAGAGAACAGAATGGGACGATCTCAGGAACTCATGGACTTCCAAAGTGACCAGGTTATTGGGTGCTATTGTGTAAAAAAAATTGTGCGCGAGATTTTCACCTTCTTGAATATCCCTAGGTCTAATTTTTACGATGTTATAACATAGATTAAATAATAGCACATCGCCAACCTATTTTAGTCTGTGCTAAGATACGTGAAGCTTTTGCTAAAGAGCACCTGAGTTCGAATCCTGTCTTTAGGTAGCTCTGGAGCTACTATTGGAAAGAACTAGTGACTGAAACTAGTCTCAAGAGCCACCTATAGGCAAGGTACAAAATCACGTGCTTCTTTGCGTTGACGAAAATACAGATGCTTATCAGAATAATGGAAACACCTGTAGTTGGCAACACGTCAGATGTATGGGTTGGCAGTGGTGTCGTGGCGACCGCAGCGCCGGACTGCTGGTGGTGGTGTGTTAGGTCGGTCTCCATAGTACGCCAGGCGTCGTGGAACAGGAGTGTGCAGTGGCTGCAGCAGACGAAGGTAGTGTAAAATGGGATACCTCTCAGAGTTTCAAAGAGGGCAAATTGTTGGTGCGCGATTATGTGGAGAGAGTGTGACGGCAGTGGCTAGTGTGTTAGGTGTGTTGCCAGAGACAGTGTCGAAGGTGATGACGGCCTACACAACACACGGGAAAACCACATCGGGGAAGCGGGACAGTGGGCGGAAGAAAAGCATCAATGACAGGGCACGCCGGGTATTAAAGCACATTGGCACGCGGAACCGTCGTGCCACTGCGGCGCAAGTGACGGAGGAACTCAATCAGCACCTCCCCCAACCTGTTTCGACAATCACAGTCCGCCGCGAATTACATGACATGAACTTACGGGGTCGTGTTGCACGGGCCAAACCTCTCATCAGGGACCAGAACGCTTTAGCACGCCGCAAATGGTGCCGCGACCATGCAACTTGGACCGTTGACGACTGGAAACGTGTGGTATGGTCGGATGAGTCACCATTCACCCTATTCCAAACCACGGGCCGTGTTTATGTGTGGAGAACGCCCAAAGAAGCGTATGATCTGCAGTGTCTCCGCCCAACTGTGAAACATGGCGGCGGCACGGTGATGCTGTGGGCCGCAATATCATGGTTTTCATTGGGTCCTGTGGTCACACTTCGCGGACGCATCACTGCCAACGATTATGTCGCAATTTTAGGAGACCACTTGCATCCTATGGTCCGGATGTTGTTCCCGGACAATGACGCCATATTCCAGGATGATAATGCACCCATTCACACAGCTGGAGTTGTTGCAGCGTGGTTTGAGGAACATCGGGATGAAGTACAACACCTCCCCTGGCCCGCCCAATCCCCAGATCTCAACATAATTGAACATCTGTGGTCCATCTTCGAAACACGACTCCGGCGACGATTTCCACCTCCATCCTCTCTCACAGAACTGGCCGATGCCCTGCACAAGGAATGGTGGAATATTCCACTTGCTACCATTCACGACCTCTATGCCTCCAACCCACGTCGCATCAAGGCTGTTCTGAAGGCGAAAGGTGGCCTGACACCATATTAATCTGGTAAGTTGCACTTTCGTTAAGGTGTTTCCATTATTCTGATAAGCATCTGTATGTCTATGTTATTATTTAAACTATTTTCATAGTGATGTGGAAATGTGAAAGGGAGAGTGCAACCAAACAGCATGC
>JAGDQP010034249.1:0-20220 GCA_022664845.1 Lepisma saccharinum | reverse complement strand
TTTGGTGTTCTAGAACACCAATATTTTTAAGAGTGTAGGATGTAACTAATTCCACAACAAAATGGACAGGTGCTGGTGACGGCTGACGGTGTTGCCAACTTTCCTCCCCAGTCACACACACACACACACATACTCCCTCTGTGTGTGTGTCGCCTCTGCTGTTTGGGTGTGGCAAAATGATAATTCCTTTCAATCGTATTTTCGAGTCAAGATGTATTGTATGTTGTTATTGTTATACTAATGAATAATAGCTTAGTTGTATTAACTTAAATCATAAGTTATTACATCTTAACAAATATCATAGCAAGTAAATTATAACGGCTCAGCACTCGGAAATGAAACTAAAATTGGTACTGCTTTTTTAATTTTCAAAGAGGAAGTATTTAGCCTTCTAACGTTATAACGTTTCTCTAACGGACGTTATAAGGACTTAGTGTGGCTAAGTTGAATAAGGGTTTCAATAATATTGTCTGCTATAGTTAAACTGGAATATTAAACGTATCGTAATATTTATTTCGAGTAAAAAGTTCAAAAGGTCTTCGTTACTTTCGACGTCCGTAAGCCATACTACTCCAATAGAAATTCTATTCTTGACGATTTACGAAACCCAAACTATCGTTCTTATGTATGTTTTATCAAACTGGTGGTTAGGTTGTGTTGGTTTAAACATGTAAATAAGTACTAAATTTTGACATTTTTTCGGAATATGATAGCTAAATTCTGCCCAGTAAATAAAGTTGTATTTAATCGTTTTCAGGTAAAGAAATGTTACGTTTTGTAGTACTAAAAATTCATTTTAAATAAGCCAAAGTGTAATTTCCCTAACCTAATATTTTGGAAATATAAATATTTTAATCTTTTGGAAATATGTGTCTGAAATTATGGATCTGCATAATCTTATCTTATTATTATGATTTAGTGTTCTTACTCAGAATGTAAAGCTCTTAAGCATTTCATGTTTACTTTCGTATCATCAGAGAATTTCCATGAGATTTTTGAGTGGGCTACGAATGACCACAAAGTCATTCGTACGTCATTTGCACGTACATTTCTGTTTCTTCAACTGGGACATGCTATATCTCAAAAGCTAAAGCCAAAAGAGTAAATCGGATGCCATTTTCGGAATGAGGGAGCTTAAAATTACTCTAAAATGCCCTAGCATAACTGGCGGTAATACAACATGCGTTGGCCAATGTAATCTAATTAAATTGAATTCATTTGGCTTTTGGCATCTTTTGGTTCAGTCCGATGATAACGTCGAGCTGTAGGGCTTTCTATTTTCTTTTTTTTTTTCCTGTTTTTGTATGGCATTTGAGATTAGTTATAATCTCATTTTGTCAGTAAAGCATTTTTCAGGGTCATTTATCTTCATTGCTTGTCATTTATTATGTGATTTTATAGCCTTGCACTTTTTGCCTTCAGTCCGATTTGCCCGGATTTACTCTCATATGTTGTAGGTAGGAAGACGATTTGTGTTATAGACAAAAGAGGGTCAAATACTTATTTCAAGAGGAGCTGTAGGGTGTGAACCAGTAAGGGGCGAAAGGCGTACCCCAAAGGAAGCTTGATTGGTTGAATTGTTATTAATGTTCTAAACGAGCTCGTGAGCTTCTAAGGAAGGGACCTATAATTTTTGGTAAAGTGGGCTGAGAATCTCTTGGCGCAAGAAGCCCCGGCGTCAAAGGCATCTAGCCTAAATACAATTCTTACTGTTTCTATACACATTTGAAACTAGTTCGAATTTTTCGTACTAATTTCTATTTAGTAGAATTGTTGGTTGGTCCACGAATATTTCATGTAAGTAAGTATTTATGTATACGAATCCTGGACATTCTTTACTTCAATTTTTTAGTCATATTGAGCTTTAATTTTCTGGCAATTCTGTCTTACAAAGTAAGTGATTAGCCGTACAAACATAAAGTTAAGTATCCTTTTACTTTAAATTCTTGTGTAGTTTAGTCAATCAGGGATTACTAAATATTTGTCAAATGTATTTATATATTAAAACATTATTTTGTTTTAAATTATAATTTGTTTTATAATTTTGTTTAGTTCAGAAATTCTAAGTGTTCGTGATTAATATGCACCCAGAGTAACAAAAATGGCCAATGATAAAAAAAACTCTCAATGAAAAACTGGCACAATGTGGCAATATTAAAACAATATATATCTTACATGTAGAAAATATGAATAATATATTTTAAGAAAAATGTAGAATTGAGATTTGATGTAGACAAATCGGCCAAATTTCCAATATTAAAATATCTCCATTCGTTATTTCCCTTTCTATTTGAGCGAAGAGGAATTCTAAATATCCTTGGAGAAATTATTAACTTTAAGAACATTTATTTCCAGTTGCCTTAATCTTGGATCTTTAAATATTTGTGTTAATACTACAGAAGAATGGCTAAGTATCATTTGTTGTAAATTTTCTCTATTCAGCATCTTTTAAAATAACTTTTTAATGAACGTTGAATAGTGTGACGTCACTTGCAGTCTGCGAGTTGCACACATCCATGTACGATATATATGTGAACTCTCCACTTGATTAGATAAGATAAGCACACCCTTTTGAAATTTCTAAATATTTCTGCGTAGAAATTTTACGATGAAATTTTCGCTACATGTAAATTTTTGTGATATCTAATTAATTCAAGAATGTCTATCTAAATTATTATTTTAACCATATGATACTAACCAAAGTCTTTCTAATTACTAAGAAATAATATGTAAAAGACATTTAAACGTTATATAACCTCTTCAGAAACCCATCTAATTTGTATGTTCGGTGAAACGCACGTATACGAGAGATACCAAATAAAATCTATATACGCAGCTGAAGCTGTATGTAGCAGAAGATATAGGCCTACTTGGACTTCTGAGCCGAGAGGTTTAGAAGTTCCTTCCTAATAAAAGGTGCTAAGGAGAAACTTGCTTAATTTTCTGGTTTAATTTTCCCTTTGCATACACCGTTCATTTACAAACATCCCGTCTGCTTCAAACAGGAAGGCCCACACCACATATACACTGTAGTAAAAATTTATGTGTATCCCGGGTTGATCCGTCCATACTAATCAATCTTGCCTTTCAGGTTAAAACCAAATCCTATCTTCATAGCCGGAGAATGAGTCAATTGCCTCATTAGTGAATATCTAATCTGTTGCGTCTTCATCATTGTTTATAAGTGTCATCCTCTCTCCGCATACTCGGTGTCTAAAATATTTATTTCTTCGGCGGCAATGTACACTTACTCAATTTCAAGGTTAGTCCGTTCTCCAAAAATATTTTAAGTAGAACTTCTAATATATTTAGGTGTATTTGGAATGTTTTCGTGTAGCAGCATGTATTGTCAACATAAATTTTCAACCAGTTTAAGGTGTCTAAGCCAAACATGCTGTTCATCATTGATATGAATACTGCTATACTACTACAGCTTTTATAGACCGTCTGGAAATCTGATGAACTTGAATTGGAATTTCAACTTGTCAAAATAGTCCGAATCTTCACTTAGATTTCGAGCCCGTAAGCTGGGCGTCAATATATGCACCGGTCCCCGAGTACTCCCAGATGATTCTATATGAGATATATACTAATGAGGCAATTGATTCTTTCTCCGCTATGGGCGTAGAATTTGGTTTTAACATGAAAGGCAAGATCGATCACTGCGGACTGACAAACCCAGGTTTCACATAAATTTTTATTACAGTATATATGTGGAGGCTTTGTGTATTATACAGGCTTTCCTGTTTGAAGGAGAATGGATGTATATAAAGAGACAGTGTATGAAAAAGGAAAAAAAGGCAAGATTATCTTTAGCACCTTTTATTAGGAGCTTCTAAACCTCTCTGCTCAAAGGTCAAAGTATATCTTCTGCTACATACAGATTCAGCTGTTTATATAGATTTTATTCGGTATCACTCGTATACGTTCGTTTCACCGAACATAGACATTATATACAAATTAGATGGATTTCCTAAGAGGTTTTATATAACGTTCGAATGTCTTTTTATGTTATTTCTTAATAATTAGAAAGACTTTGGTTAGTATCATATGGTTAAAATAATAATTTAGATCAACATTCTTGAATTAATTAGATAATCCCAAACATTTACATATAGCGAAAATTTCATCATAAAATTTCTAGACATAGACATATTGAAAAATTTCAAAAGGGTAAGTTTATATAATCAAGTAAGGAAGTCACATATGTATCGTATATGGATGTGCGTATATTGCAGGATACGAGTGACGTCACAATAATTTATCATAAATTCATGTGAATTAACATTGTTATCATACTATTACTTAGTTGAATGCTTTTAATTAATTTTGTAAAATTAATGAATCATTAATGATTTTAGTAATGTCTATTGATAACATTAATAACTTGAATCGCCTTTCGTTGCAAACAGTTTGAGAAACATTTGTGTATATACTTCTATTTATAGCGATACGTCCCATAATTGAGCCTACAAACTGCCATCTGTTCATTATGTCCAGGGACCTTTAAGCCATAAACATACCTAGAGCAGAACATTAAGTCTCATCATCATCATCAACTATACTGCTTTACTTTCTCGCTATTTTACTTAATATACTGTGCATTAACTAAAGTATTAAGAAACAATATACATGCCGTCCTCCTCCACCTATTGCAAATTTCGATCTTTTAAGCAGAGTTTTTCCCCTTATTATCCGACTAAAGGTAATTAATTACTTAAAAGTCTCCTATCTTTCCATTAAGAATTTCTCAAATAGAAACTTTAAAAAATAAAAATAAAAAAAAACAGATATATTTTACTTGCTTCACTTTTCGACAATTTGCTTGTCTCATCTGTTGAGTCGCTAGGTTCATAAGAGAAATGAATGTTGCTGCTTAGAATGGGTTGCTAAAAAGATTACACCATGCTAGTGGATGACAGTTTTATTAAAAAAGCAAAATCGGACTGTGTAGATTCAATCTTATTCTCAAAATGTTATACACAAAGTTTGAATCTATTCATTTGTACGATTAATTTTAGATGAATTCACTCATGGTCGAATATTTTTGCACATTAGTGTAGCTACTACACAGCGTGTACTATCCAGGAATGCATTCAGTCTAGTTCACTGTCACGACGTTAGTTTGAATCTGCTCATGTCTTCTCTCCAACAGTGACGATCTGTGATAATTAATCTTTCCCATAAACCAAGAAGTGATAAAATATAAAACATCACAAAATTAAAAAAAGGGTTAAAAAGAAATGTGTTTAACATAATTTTTATTCATTTGATAGATTTGATCTTAAACTTCTTAACTTCATCACAATTAGCGAACCAAATTTCAGTAATTAACATTAATTCTTGCAACATTATCCGTAATTTTGGTTTGCGGAGTTAAAATGTATCATAAGCAACCAACTGTGAATAACTGTGGTTTACGCGGATAACAGGATCGTTAGAAAGCAGCACAGAGATGCAATAGCTTTCTGCTCGTTAACCAATTTCATTCAAACACGTTGTTGCCGGCTGATAACTTCCATAGCTTCTATCAGGAGTAGTGAGAAATGATGTTCATTGAACAACATGAGTTGGAAATCTCCTCTCTAATGGGTTGAATGTTAGGGATAATTTACTCATTTACGACAAGTCCTCGCAAAATATTGTTACAAAGATATATTTGTGTTTCCTTTAGCACAAAAATGACGGGCATATTTTAATGATTTCTTAATCGCAGACAAAAAAGCAGATGGAGGAAATTATATCATGCTAACAAAGAAAGTTTAGTTTTGCTTTCTAGAGATATTTTGGTTAGTAATAATGATATTTTTTGCAGGATAAAAGTATGTTTATCTGATTAGTTAATATTACTTCTTTGAGTTTCATAACAGTTATTTTTAGATTAATTTAGAGTATAATTTTACTTTACTCTCAAAGGGCAATTGGGCTTGGAAATAATTTCGACCAAAAAGTTTTGCTCGCCAAAAAGAAAAAAACTGTTTAGAATGCGTCGGAGGGTTAAACAGTATCCATTCTACAACAATCAATCAATCAATAAACAGTATTTACGACATTCCATAAATGAAATTTAAATACCAGTAGCCCTAATATTTCTCAGAATCACATCTCTCGCGAAAAGTCAAAGTTTCTGGCATTTTAACGTTATACAATTAAAAAATAAGTTATTAGTGTTACTACTAGATATTATTTGTTGTAATAATAGTAGTAGTATTTGCTAACAGTAAATTGTTTGCACGAATTTGAGTACCGGTAGTCGATTCGTTATGGGTACGTAATCCAATAATTTATTTTGCAAAATACAAATATTATGAAAAGAAATAAACATTGTTCACAAAGGGAGTAAAAAATCATATAAATTTCGTTAAAACTGCTTTACGCTCATGTTATAATGTATATACATTGAAATGCCAAAAGTCATGAGATACCTATAATAACATGTGGAACCGCTTGCGAGCATAGCGAAGTGCAGGAAATCGACGTGTTAGGGACGCGAGTCCGCTGAAGGGATGTGCAGCCATGCAGTTTTGATTGCCGTCCACGTTTCGATGGCTGTTTCATGTGAAGCATCCTGAACACGAATAACCTGTTTGATGATATCCCACATGTGCTCGATAGGGTTCGTGTCCGGCGATCCCCGGGGAAGGGGGGGGATCATGTGTAGCAAGTTGCCAGATTGTTCCTCAAACACTCCGCGCTCCATTGCAGCCCGGTGAAATAGCACATTCTCTTCCTGGAAAATCCCATTGTTGGCAGGATACACGAGTACATAAAGGGCTGGAGATGGCTGAACATAGCGCTGATCGGTCAATGTCCGTTTCAAGTGGACTAGAAGACCCAAACCATGCCAGGTAAATACACCTCAGACAGTGACGGAACCACCACCCGTTTGCACAGTGTCTTGTTGGCAATTTGGGTACTTTTGGGCGAACTTGACTGACCTGGTCATTCAAACTGCTAAACGGCTGAAGGTTGTTTATACACTTCTTCCTATTGCTTTGGGACTGGGAGATAGGGTAGCGAGGTACAAGAGGATGAGGTTGTTGAACCCTATGTGAACAGTTCCCTTTCCGTCCAAAGCATCGGAAGTCCTTAAACAATATGCCTCAGTAAAATTCGAACCACAACGATTCCGCAGTAACACACACGTTGATAGCATGTATTTAGATTAAATGTAACCTAACCTATTCCTACCTAAGCGAAACTAGCAAGTGTGCGGGAAACTAAGTGGTAAGCTATGCCAAACCTAAGTAGTGCACGTTGAAGGAACCATTGATTTCACGTTGATAAAACGGTTGAATCCGTCTCTTCAACATTATATTGATTTGGATAAACGATTAAACTTTTATTAGTAATGAATAGTTGTTGAAACAAACCTGCTGAAAAGACAACTGTAATTTCAATGTGAAATCAGCGTTTTTTTCTATGTATGTTATTATTGTTTGAAACGATTTACCAATTTATTTTCGTGCCCACTTGGTAGGTTAGGTAAGGTAAGGTTAGATTAAGTTAGGTTTATTAAGTTCAATATTATCGGTGGATCCAAAACCTTTGGGGACATCTTTTATATTCAGTTTGTTCATCTATCTTTCCAGTTATCTATTCGTCATTCGGTAACGCAAGCTAACGCAGGTAGAAATAGATTTATTTTAGATTTGATAAGATAAGGTAAGATAAAATGAATTGTATGGGCGGTAACAATATTTTAGATTTGAGTTTAACGATTTATCCGAGCGTTATCATAGCAAATCTGAAAAAGAGGCAGACTCTCTACATTTGGACATCTTTCTCCATTTCAATAATTCACAATATCTTGACTACACTCATTTTAACATGTTGTCGTCGGATCCTCCCTAAGCAGTTATTTATTATTATTATTACTATTATTATTAATAATATAGTCAATAATACATTTGTGATTTGCAACCAATTGTTGATCCTTTTAGTTCTGTAAGTGCATACATTTAATCCCATGGATATTGTGCAATGTGTCGAAGTAGAGTGCAGTAGATTCAGCACGGATTATTTAATAGTTCTATAAAAAGTGTTGTCTCTATCCTTGCCACTGATCAGCCAACTGAATGTGGAAGATCACAGTTAATATTTAAAAAAATAACCTTGAAAAGTAGGTGACCAAAATTGTCTCACGTTTTGTAGAGGTCGTAGCTGTCGTGCATAATATCCTCATATACGAATGAAAGTATTTTTCACTGCAGTAGAATAAACATAACTCTGCCTATAAGGTTGTCATTTCGTTTATTGAGTTAAATTAACCTCGTGTAAAGTGACTGATAAGTGAAGATTAACTCAGTCTTCACGTTCTAGCATCAAAGTTTGTCAAAAATTCCTTATTTCCGTGAAGATTAATTACATGGCCTGCACGATTACTCCGATGAAAATATGTGGGTCTAGTAATGAATTTTTGACCGTATAAAATAAGATTGTGAAACCATCTCCTCTTGTTTTTCAATGGCTTTGTGTCTTTCTTAAGTTACAGTATAGGCTTACATATTGAGTTGAAATTTTATTAACTACATTCGTTATTCTATTTTAATTATTTAACGCTGCAAACAAAACTAAATCAGAGGAGTGGTAATTTTCACTCTTTTTTGTTTAAAATCAGAAAGCGATTTCATTTAAAATTATTGATTTTAAATCGAAAAGGGTATATTTTAACGAAGTGCTCTCGCTTTGGAAAAAGAATGTATTTTTGAGATGGAATTCCGATCGTGGTTCATAATGCATCATGGGTACTAATCAAATTAGTTTTTCGCCATTTGTTATCGCGAAGTTTATCGAAAGACGAAGCCCAACTGAGAAGTTAATCGCGTTTAGTTAAAAATCACAATAGAAGAGGAATAAGATACATACAAGAAATATTTGAAAGTCGTTCTGAAGTAACTGACTGAATGAAAGAGATCCTTTCGAAGCCGCTCTCTCGCAGTGGTCGGCTAGCACAGATAATACGTTGGATCGCTGGAGAAAGGTAGCAGGTACAAATCCCTCCAAGGTCTCGTTTTTTTAACCACTTTATTCATAAAAATATTGATTTTCTTTTTTACTACTGATGAATAAATACTCTATTTTGCTTCTTTTTACATTTTGAACAGTTTATTGAGTCCTTTTCATGTTCAAACGATTCCCATGGAAAACAACTACCATAGATCTCATCTTTTTTCGAGTGTAAATCACTCATTTTTCCCCCGATGAAAATGCCCTCTCAAAGAGTAGTCCCTCTTACCGCTCTCGTCAGATGAAATATTCAGCTCAATTTGAGCGGAAATCCGTTCTTCCGAGTTTTGTGTGTATAAAATTGTATTTCATTATAAGAAAGAAACTGCTACTTTCTCTTCTTCATATGAGTATCATAATTTAGTGATGTGATGATGAGAGAGCAGTGTGATCAAGTTTATCTACGATGTCTATTTGGTGGTACTCGAACATTCAAACTATATATTTGGCACACGGCCAAAACGTCTATTGGTCTCTTAGAAGCTGCCTAAGAGGTGACTGTTCGAATTCCGTCCAATCTGTCAATCATTATGAATTTCCTGGAATATAAATAGTTGGAGTGAAACAGCAGCGCAGTGCGAAAGAATAGTTATTAAATAGTGCCGTTTTCAATTGTTACAAATTCTTCGTGTAAATTAAGTTACTATCTAATCATTTTTTGTTGCACGACATAGTGCTTTGACTTTAGACTTCAGCTGGTTCGGATGAGGTGTAAAGCATATAACTAGGCCTATAAACCATTCGACAGTCAACTTGGTGATCCGATTTCGATAATTGGACACGAAATTTACCAATTTTCTGTATATTTGTCAACACTAACCACACAGAAAGATTTTCAGTAAATAAATAAATTAATTAATTAATGCGTCATGGAAAACTAATGGATTTTCTTGAAATGATTGCTTAGAACATTATGTAAGAATCACACAACATGTACCTTGGTATATCTGGTCGGAAAATGTATAACAAAGGAAGATCCAATATCCACAAAAATTTCATACAGATTTTTATTTTCATACTTAACCATTTTGGTTTCGCACTATAAGAATACCTAAATTAGATCTCACTTGAACTTTCGAACGTCGTTAGACTAAAAACACATAATATTACCTTCTATAATAACCCATCACTCATTTTCAAGTGTATTTGTGCCGATGTGTTTAAGTGTTCTTAATTAAGGAGTGCTAACTACGTGTTACTAGTCATTACCATAAAGGATTTCATGGCGTATAAGGAGGACGTGTTCTAGAAAAAAGTACTATATGGATTGGTTTATACTGTGTGTGTGTGTAATCATGTATGTACTCTTATGTGTGTGAGAGAGAGTGTCACGGTAATGGGGAGTAAATGTTACACAAGTCTACACAGTGTTCATCGGAAGGGGATATGTTTGCAATAAAGCTAGCATGAGAGTGTGAGTGACTTTTGTGTATTATGAAGCCTTTTGCCTGTAAACGTCAACTGGATCTGTGCCGGGGTAACCTATATGAAATATGGCTTTAATAGGTAGAAGTCACGTACGCGTTGTGGTCAGACCACCATTACGATCAGATTATTCGAAACGGTAGATCTGTCTATACTGTTTGGAAGGACGGGGAAGAGGGATGGAGTTTCGAAGGGAAGCGGCGGATTGGAGATAGAAACTATGACGACAGATGATTGGGGAAGTGGTGAGGTGTGAGAAGGGGGGTGTAGCTACATATTAAACACCAGCACACGTTTTCCTATCGTCAATCAATGCAGTGGTAATTACCCCAACAAACGGGGCTATCCATATACACACATACATACTAGCACCTCGACATGCACGCACACATACAGTGAAACACACGTACAGAGAGACATGATGTGTCAATTCTATGATTTGGCTAGGTGCTGACTGACTATATTGGCAAAACTTTGTAATCACATGTTGATAAACTTCTCTCAAGCTTCGGAATTACAAATATGTAGCTAATGATGAGCAGTTCCATAGATCATAACATTTTTTATTACCCATGTATGGTCCAATATATTACACGTCTGGTCATCTTGTGTACAAAATTTACGACTAAAATATGTTCCATGTTTCAGAATTTGAAAGCATGAATAGCTTAATTCAACTATTATGAATTTTACACAGTAAAAGCTGCAGACAAAACAAAATGTATTTGAACAAATAGAATATGTACAGGGAGGGCCACATAAAACACGTACGCCTCCTGCTCAATGTGTTGAATTATTATCATAGAGTAATTTGTTCAAAGACGGCTCCGTCGACACTCATGGTACCTTTACTCATGAGTGACAATGTCGAAGTCACTGTATTTGACGATTTCAGCATCAGATATCTCTACTGGAAATGGGTGTAAGAGAGGGCGTTGTTGTGCCATATGAGAAGAAGACAATAATCGCAAATGCAAAGGCATGTGTAAAATTTAAGATGATGTTTTGGTCTGATCTAAAATTAGAGTTTCTCAATAGCTTACTTTGGTAATCTTGGAAAAAAACTAGAATCATTACTAACTATAGTATTTGATGCCACTGCAGTTTCTGGCAGAGGCTGTACACACATCAAAGGCAGTGTCGACTTCGAATGGGGGTGCATGTTGGGGTAAGATGGCCCTGCCTGTGAAAAATGTAATCATGGTAAGACAGCTCATGCTTATCTCACTGAAAATCACTGTAATTCAATATGGGAAGTTACGTACTGTAGCCATTAGATTTAATGTGTGCCCTTTCAGTTTCAAGGAATGTGAAATTAATAAGTTTTGAACCTCACAGGAGCTTGCATCTGTGATGCAAGGAAAGGGAAGAAAAAAACATAATAATAAACTTTCAAAGGCATTCTTTTCTTAATCAATTCGTACTAAAAAGTAAAAAAAAAATAATAATGTTGTTTATGCATACCTAAAAAGAAAAGCATGGGGCGCTCTCTCGTATACAGTCACTTCATAAATTCTTGAAATGACACGCCCCATTCTTTTCTTTTTAGTCATACGATAAACAAAATATTTTTTTCTATGCTTTTTGGAGTTATTTCGATGTTCTGATACATTTTTTCAAGCTAAATATTTTGTGATCCAAATCCTAAAGTTTTTTGTAACCAGGAAAACCCATTCTAATTACACACTAGTATTTATTTTAGGATAAAAATGTTGAGAGTAAAAAAAAAATGCTTTTAAAATGAATAGAAATATATAAAAGTAACAATGGAATATTGTATTGTCATCGGACTTACGTCGCTCAGCAAAATTTCATCATTCTATGACGTCGGGAGATGAGTTCAATTAACGTTCCAAGCTTTGACGACACCACGAACTATTGTGAACTACAGAAAATAATGTAAAAAAAAGTCCGGACACCAATTGAAGGTTGAAATTAGGAAAGAGGCCACCCGCAAAAAGATTTTTTAAAAAGAGTTACAGATTTCTGTACCAAGTGTGATTGATATCACTATAATAGATAAACGGAAACATTAGTATCAGTACAAGAATTGTTAACAGTGGATTCATGAGTGTTTCGGATATAAGTGTTGAATGGTGAATATAGTGTTTGTATTAGAAACCTATCTTTCACTAATGATTGGATGTTTGTAGACTTCATTCGCTGTTTTCAAACAATGTCATCTCCTGATTATGACATTTCATGATATTATTTCTGAAACAATGTTTAGTTATTACTTTTTAAGACAAATAGGCTGTTCCAGTTGTGATATAGGTTTCGTCCGCTCATTCAAACGCAGATAAAGTCTAGGTAATTTTATAATCGTGTTTCTGTAGCAATCTTTAATTAATACTTTGTCACTTACAGGGAGTATTCTCAAATGATCAGTCGATATTAATATCAAGCATTTTTATTGTCTTTATTCGAACGTACATATACTGGAAATTACAATAAAAGACCCACGATCTGCGATATTTTTTTGGAATTGTGAAATTGGCCATATTTGCAGTGAGTAAAAGGTCGGAGTACAGCCTTGTAGTTCACAAACTGTCAAGAAAATGAAGTTTCATAGTACCAAAAATGTGGATTAGTGGGATAGTGCTACTTTTGGTGTATATCCTCAACTTGGCCGCCATCTTGAAATCCACCATATTGGATGGAGATATTTTCTTTAAATGGCAAGTGGGTCGTGTGGCATATCAAACAATACGAGAATGTTTCCAGAAAGTCTTTACAGGTGTCAGATTTGACCTACCTGTTACCGTGTTGGAGTTATTTTTACTGAAAATTTTCCGCTTGATATATGAATTGACTTTGCAGTACAACTTTGTTTCTCACAAAGCAACAAGGGAATAAAATTTGGGTAAAGCACAAATGCGAAATGATGGAAAATTGCTACTTAATTATTATTATCGCGGTGCGAAATTTGAAATTAGAAATAGTTAAAACTTCTGAATTTGCAAACGTTTGTTAAATTTTTTAACATTACAATACTTACGTATACAGAGGCAAATTTTCAGTAGCAGTAACTCCTCCACCGTAACAGGTAGGTCAAATCTGACATCTGTAATGACTTTCTGGGAACATTCTCGTGTTGTTTGATATGCCACACGACCCACTTGCCATTTTAAAAAAATATATCTATCCAATATGGCAGATTTCAAGATGGCGTCCAAGTTGATGATATACATTAAAATGTAGCACTATCCCAGTAATCCATATTTGTTTACTACGATACTTCATTTCCTTGACGACTTATGAACTACAAGGCTGTACTCCGACCTTTTACTCACTGTAAATATGACCAATTTCACAATTTCAAATAATTATAACAACGATAAGGCAGATTGCCGGCCTTTTAATGTTATTTTCGGTATATGTACTATCGAATAAAGAAAATAAAAAATGTTTTATGTTAATATCGACTGATCAGTTGGGAATGTTCCCTCGTTAGAAAGTACACCGAAGGGACCATCTTTGCACAGGGCAGTGCAAAGACGGCCTACTTTACACACATTAGATAAACTTTGGTAAACTTTATTTTTATATGGGCCAGTTTAGTAACTTTGGACTTCGGCCCGTCACGATTCGCCTTTAGCTGTTAAGTGTTAAAATCCACACCCATACCCCTGCCGGGACTCGAACCCGGGACCGTTGAGTCGTTAGCCTACCGCCGCAGACCGCTCGACCACCCGGCCGGCTTTACACACATTAGAATTCAGTTTAATTCTATCATGAATGTAGGGGGAAGGGTGTCATTCCATGACAATCCAGCAAGGATATAGCACTCATGGTTTCCGATTTTGATGAAATTTGGTGCATTGGCTCTTGGAAGGAGTATTAGTATAAGTTCCAAGTTACAGATTTCTAGGCCACATGTACCAAAATTACAGCGCTTCAAAATTAACATGTTTTGGCCTTCAAGGTTGTCGCGACTGACACTCCACGGAGACACGCCAATTTGAATTTGATTTTCTTAAGTCGTATATTATGAGTTGTCAAAGACAAGGTTGAGTGTTTATGACAAAATTAATCTGAGAATTCAAATTTGATAAGAAATTTGTGGTAAAACCGATAGCTTACGCCACTGGAAAGAGCAGAAAATTATCTGTACGATGATATGTTTAAATAGTTGCCATAGGGGAAAGATTCAAACTACATTATCACAAGGCTATTCGTTGTGTGCGTTTTGTGAAAACAAGTCGAACACGTGAAATATCATTCCACCTTAACTCTATCGGATAGAGCAAAGCAAAGTTTCAAATGCAGACTGTGAATGACTGACTGTCTTCAAAGATTTCCTGTGTGTTGACCAACAACTGAACAAATCTGACCGTGACAAATTTGGATCTGGTTTCAACACATGCCTATGAACATTGAGCTGAATGATTTGGAAATAAATTTCTTCATAGTTGTACCTGTGTTTATTAAAATGTTTATACTTGTTTTTGCAAATGTGTCAGAAGTACGTGAAAAACTTAAATAAATAAATGTATAATTAACAGTATTAGCAGATGAGTATTTCGAAGAAAAAAAATACACTTTATCTAGGCTTCTAGCAGGATGAATTAGTGCAAGATTAATGTCTAAAGTTCTAAAAACGGATTGGAAACCATTATTAATTTTTAGTTACTCACGAAATTTACCCTTGTACTCACGAAATTTGGGCTTCTACTCACGATTCTCTTTATTGTTTCCACTCATGAAATTTAAACACCTTTATTCACGAAATTCTACTGTCCTTATACTCATTAAATACACAATGATGTTGATTCTTGCTGCATTATACGATGAATATCTCACGAGGAACACCAGATACAGATATGGGACTTACAAAATTGGAAAGAGCAGAAACTTTCTATAGAATGATTTAATATAAACAGTGGAATCTCGTGTTAACTCCATCTTGAAAGCATTTTTTTGTTTCCACCTTATTATATACAATTCGTCTGGACATTTCAACATACTAATGTAAACACCATACACAGACCATGGGACTTACACCATTGGAACGAACAGAAAATTTCCTATAGAATAATGTAATAAAAACAGTGGGATCTTAGTGGAAATTCCATCTTTAAAGAATGTTGTTTTTTACCTCATTAGAAGTGGTTATACTTTAAGTATCGCTGTTTGGCCAGTTCTAGATGGAAAAGAGTCGATCGGACAAACATGAAATCTTTTGGGAATACAGTTAAGGACATACTAACGAGAAATATTAAGTTAACGCTCCCAATTCAACACATATCCAGCACCATTATCCCTGATGTGCACAACATCGATTTTTGGTAATGGGTATAACCGAAGAACAGGATCTATAAAGGAGATATTTAATCAGATGCCGATCTGAAGAGAAGCATAGCAAGTGTGGTATCCTCCACAGAAATGGAGATGCTTCGCGCACGCTGTTCTTGCTTGAACTTGAGCTCGAATTTTACCTAAGGTCTTTAGGCAACTTTCGCTCAGTAGAATGGATGATTATGGTGGAATGAAGAAAGTGGGAGGAAACGGTCAAATAAAACCACTCACACGGTTTTTTATCAACAACAAAGCTCACTTAACACGAGCCTGCATTTAAAGAAGGGCCCCACGTACCAGAGGTGAGCATTCTACTACTGAGCCATTGCGTCCCTACTATATGTATTTCCAAACTGTACTGGACACAGATGGGAGACATTTTGAGCATATTTTGTAGTCTGAAGGACATTTCGTACACACTGAAACATACTGTAAATGATTGGTGAAATGTATGATACGACAATAAAGTGCTGTAAAGTGTCAATCAAGTGTAAATACGCATTCAAAGTGTTGAATTAGGACTGATAATTCTATATTTCTCGTCTGCGTGTCCTTAACAATATTCACATAAAGTTTCATGCTTGTCCGATAGATCGTTTTTTGTTTATCTAGAACTGGTCAAAGAACGAAAATTTAATTAAAACCACTGTAGAATAAGCTAAAACATGCTTGCAGATGGAATTTCCACTAAGATCCCACTGTTTTTATTACATCATTCTATAGGAAATTATCTGCTCTTTCCAATTATGTAATTCCCATATCTGTATCCTGAGAGGTTTTATGTTGCGATGTCCGCACCATTTTATATAATAACATGAAATCACAAAAATGCTTTCCAGATTGAATGTCAGCAGAGGCCCCACTATTTTTATTACATCGCTATATAGAAATTTTTCTGCTCTTTCCAATTGTGTCAATTCCATATCTGCATCTGATGTTCCTTTTGAGTTATTCACAGTATTACGTTACAGCGTATGTTCGGTCGAAGTTAGAATATGCTGCAGTAGTATGGCATCCTAATACAAAGAAGAACACTCGGCAAATAGAAGTTATACAGACTAACTTTGGTCGCTTTCTGACTTATAAAGAAACATGAATATATCCTAAGTTCTAAAAGTACTTGGACCTAGCAAACAAATACATATTACAATCTCTGGAAAACAGAAGAGTTAATTTCCTATTGTCTTTCCTACACAGACTAGTACATATCAATATTTACTCGGAAAGCTTATTGTTAGAAATAGGATTGCACGTCCCTCACAGAGTAACTCGACCTCGTTATGTAGTTTTCCAAAGGTTACAAATACACTTTCTTTCCACAGACATATATTTTTCTTTCTTCTGTGACATTTTCTTTGGCACTTAAAACGTTTTGGAAATGCACGATTCGATTATAGATAAATGGGTTGCCGTTGTATTCGTAATTAGCCGTGTCGTCGATGACGTAGTAGCACAGATAAATTATCCAGATTTTCACCCTAGCCCTCGAAATACCCGCGTTTTCTTATCGGTCTTTCAAGAAGTTTTGCCAGTCACTGCAGATGGTGCTGAGGGTTCTTTTCTCGGTTCTACCACTGTGCTGCCTGGTGGCGAGAGGTCAAACCATGTCAAACTTCCCACCGCTTCCCTTCTATCTGAGAGGTGCTGCAATTTAAAATACTTAGGAGTTAGGTCGACCATTACGACTAGGATTATATTCTTGGTTGCTTTAACTCCTATCGAGTAAATGCTACAGTGTACTTTCAAATAAGGTCAGTGTCAATCTCTTTCTTTCTGCAATAAGCAGTATGGAAAAGATCAAAACAAAGGAACGTTGTCATATGAGGTACTGAAGGACTTACTATTACAAGGTTTCAACTACGAATATCTTTCTTTAACATTCCTTCTGTTGCGGGCAGTGCAGACGACGTAACTTTCCTTATCTTTTTATTTCCAATTACAGTATTGCAAAACTTATGAGACTTTTTTCCTCTTTCTTTTCCCCATTCCTTCAATACTTTTCTGGAAAGGCATTTCGGGAGTCTTTTACATGGTTCGTCATAATGGAATTGTCAATAAAAGCACACGTCCTACTTAAAGAAATTTTCCTTGAAATTATACTTCCACACTGGCGACCTACCACAGCTTTGGTCTTACATTTTCTATTGAGTTTCACTTTCATGAGAGATATTTAAAGTAAGGAAACAAAGTTTCCTTCCTATCCCCTCACAGTAATAAGAAAACAAAAAGAATATTGGTGCTGGTGCAACTTAAGCCTTGTTCTGCGGTATTTTATATTTCTTCCATTAATCCCCATACAAGAACTAACCCATCGACTTGGAGTTTCTGGAAAAATGGAACCAAAGAAAAAAGAAAGAAAAGGATAAAGTTCCGTTCTTGGGAAATAGGGAATAAAGCTTTTCCTCAAAGGAGCCATTTTTCGTCCTTAATTTGAACAATACCCATGAATACACATTTCAATAAATTTGATCATTCAAGTGGCTTACCTTTAATTGTAATTTGCGAGTTTCTGAAAAACGTACCTTGCTCCAGCCAAAGCTGAAATTATCTCAAGTGTATTGATCTACCACCAAGAGCAAACCAATGGTACCTACCCTACCTTAAAAGATCGATACCCAACTGGCTACAGAAAGTTTGTACGATGGTATTAATAAAAATAAGACATGAAAAGAACTTGCTTGAAAACAAAACAAAAAAGTGCTTGGGCTTAAAGATTTTTTCATCCTCATCTTGTTATGTTTCTTTCTCGTCTTCTTCGACAATGTGAGCGGAATTAAAACGAAAAAAGTTACTAGTTTTTTTTTTTTTCATCTTGTATTTTATCCCCGTCCCTAATGCTTTAAATTCAGCAAATGGAGTACACCAAGTAAATGATCGCTCTCCGAAATGAGTTTTTTTTTTTCCTTGTAATATTTTTGTTTCCAGTAACTAGATGTACGAGGGTAATAAATAAATTTGTGAATACGTTCTTTTGTGTTATTTCCTTTTGCGAATACATTTTTCTTTCTTTCGTTTTTTGAGAAACTGGTATGTGATACATTTGTAATACCTTCTTCATTACTTATTCTTTGCAGTACACGACCATTAAAGAAAATGAAATTTTGTTCTTATCCGCTTAAAATTCACTGAAGTAAAACTGAAAAAAAAAATAAAAATATTTATTGTTTGTTCGTAATCTTGCGATCAACGTAAGTGAACATAAAACAACGGAATATTTAAGGATGGAGATGAAATATTCTTCTCACTAATAGCAACGGAAGTAGACCATCGTTTTAGAATGTCATGTTACAAGGAGGATAGGGGACCGGAGAAATATAAAAGCATTAATATTTCCCTTGTCTCGTAACAACAGATTTCCTGTGTTGCACAGGTCTCATAGCTTTCTTTATTATCCTAATTTTTGTCTTCCATAATTCAATATCCTTGTTATCTTCCTGAAGCAGGTGTTCCTTTTCCTTCCAAGTAATTTCTTTTTTATGTAATTTCATTTCTTATTACTATAATTATCAAAATTATAACAGAAACACACTGTTCTGACATGGAATAAAAAACATTTTTTTATTTTTTGCTTTTTTTTTACAATTTTGTATAAAATCAGCTATTCAAGTATTTTAGCTACCTTTTTCCCCTCACAATCGACGGTGAAATGAAATATTAAATGTCCTAGAATGTTTGTTTATGACAATTATGCAAATGTTTAATGAACACATACTTTAATATGTACCCCATAAGGAATGGAGATACATTTTTAACCCCAAAGTCAATTAACTACTAATTGTAAATAATTGTCTTTCTTTTCTGTAATATCGAAATTTATTCTAAATATATTCATTATGACGATTGACCCTGCGCTATATCTGTGACTGGAAGCAAGATAAACTGATGGTGATCTAGGTGGATGCTATATCCTAAGAATAGGATATACAGTTTAAAGTCCATCATGTTCAGTGGGTGTGCACTTGGACTCGAATTATCTATCACATATGCAAGGCAACAAGCTAAACCATCCATCCACTATAGATTACATTTTACTAACAACGCTCTGCATAACAAGTCAGTAAAGTACTTGCTTGTAATCTGGAGGAACCAGGTTCAATTCCCGGTGCCTGAAGTTTTAGATCCTGGTTTACCTCGGTCACACCAGGCCAATGCAGGGATCGTACCTCGAAAGAGGCAACAACCTATTGCTTATCAAATCCTTTACCTTGTTGTTATTGTTGTTTAAAATCCAGTGTAAAATGGCTGAAATTTGGTTGTATCTGGAGATTGTTAACTAAATAAGAAATATATTACATGTACAAGAAATGAGATTGTGGACTGATACTTAGGGTTTAAATGTAAACACCTTTACCTATCATAATGACTTAATAAGCATTATATTACTAGTCGTGTTCACTCCGCTTGGCTATTGTCAGTCTCGATTACAGAAAACTTAATTATAATCAAATTGTAAATAAGTAAAAAAAGAAACAATACAATTAGAAATCA
>JAGDQP010034248.1:0-20221 GCA_022664845.1 Lepisma saccharinum | reverse complement strand
TGTTGCACGGGCCAAACCTCTCATCAGGGACCAGAACGCTTTAGCACGCCGCAAATGGTGCCGCGACCATGCAACTTGGACCGTTGACGACTGGAAACGTGTGGTATGGTCGGATGAGTCACCATTCACCCTATTCCAAACCACGGGCCGTGTTTATGTGTGGAGAACGCCCAAAGAAGCGTATGATCTGCAGTGTCTCCGCCCAACTGTGAAACATGGCGGCGGCACGGTGATGCTGTGGGCCGCAATATCATGGTTTTCATTGGGTCCTGTGGTCACACTTCGCGGACGCATCACTGCCAACGATTATGTCGCAATTTTAGGAGACCACTTGCATCCTATGGTCCGGATGTTGTTCCCGGACAATGACGCCATATTCCAGGATGATAATGCACCCATTCACACAGCTGGAGTTGTTGCAGCGTGGTTTGAGGAACATCGGGATGAAGTTCAACACCTCCCCTGGCCCGCCCAATCCCCAGATCTCAACATAATTGAACATCTGTGGTCCATCTTGGAAACACGACTTCGGCGACGATTTCCACCTCCATCCTCTCTCACAGAACTGGCCGATGCCCTGCACGAGGAATGGTGTAATATTCCACTTGCTACCAGTCACGACCTCTATGCCTCCATCCCACGTCGCATCAAGGCTGTTCTGAAGGCGAAACGTGGCCCGACACCATATTAATCTGGTAAGTTGCACTTTCGTTCAGGTGTTTCCATTATTCTGATAAGCATCTGTATATATAGAAGAGACGGGGATGTTCAGTCACTAAATGGGTTCAGAGAATGATGATAAAGAAATATGCACAGAAATATTAGTAGACTTGCCGTCCACTTTTAATCGACGGATACTTTGTAATTTGAGCACTATTGGCATTGGTGGGGCTTCTATCAATCGAGAAAAAATGGACTGGGCTCTGAGACGAGAGGGTGAGTCGCTGTGAGTTATCCTGGTACAGCAGAGATTAAATGGCCCGCCGGGAGGTAAATCGGTATGATTTACATCAACATTTCGGACTACTTCTCGCGTCAAAGCTTGTTAAATGTTTTAAAACCCTGGTCGGAAAGAATAATACAATTTTCAAATAGTCTTAGATTCCCCCGTCAAAAGTCGTCTGCCTCCGAGTGGAGAAAGTTGTAGGAGACAATGGAGGTAGCCCAGCTTCAGAAATCGAGTAAGCTCCACGCATGGCAGCTCTAAATAAATCACCAAGTTGAGAATTAAAACTGAAGTAATAATTCGTTTCGTAATCGTCATCTCTGTGACTCGTTATAAAATACCAAGTGATTGCTGGGAACCGCTCTCCTATAAGTATCCGAGCCTACGAAGGCCGTGACCCGTCGTGCAGCGTAGTTAGGCGGGTTGTCTATTAACTTTCGTCTTGTAAATACATTCCTTATGTTTAATCCCACAAGGTATCTTAATTCTTGAATAATTACTGCCACAAATTTGCTTGAAGTATTTACATACTTTACTGAGCAGGCAGTTTCGTAAGATCCTTACTTACTTGGATATAGGCAGTTTCGTAAGATCCCTGGCCTATTTGGGTAATAGTTTCATGAGTGTGCACAAGAGAGACGAAGCAGGGGAGGCACCCTATTATATGCCGGAGGACTTCTGTATCCTCCACCTCCCACTATACACAAATACACACTAGACTTTTATATATTTATCCCATATCAATAACCAATCAACCATAATCTATTACGTTCTTCCCAGCAACTTATCTACTGTTAGCTGAAATTTGTCATACGGGAGTGCTCGATTCCATTATAAATCAAGTTAGTATCTGAAGAAGGGAGCATTTAACTTTGGTTTACGACTTCTAATTTATTCCAAAGGGGATAAAACTTTCAGTTATAACTCAGTGTCTTACCTTTGTTGTTGCTGTGTGGCCTGTTTCTTTTTCATTTATAGTTTAAGGAAAATTAACGCCATTTAGTTCTATCAAAGGCTTCAAGGGCATTGGTAGTTTCTTCAGCATACTCATTAGGGTGTATAAAAATTCCGGTACCCTAGCGATAACAATTGCACATTAGGGGCAAAGACTTCGTGTGGTTTCTTAAAATAATTTTTCGAGGTCGTCCTATGAGGTTCCACATCGATTTTGAAAATTTTACTGCAGGAAGGTAGACAACCCGTGCAACATTTTCCTAAACTTGTACATTTTTTACCTTTGCACCCCAGTTTTTGTCAGTTTGTGAAAGTTGTGTTTTGTTACGATTCTTAAAGTGGTCATGGATGTACCT
This sequence comes from Lepisma saccharinum, assembly GCA_022664845.1. Lineage (NCBI taxonomy): Eukaryota > Metazoa > Arthropoda > Insecta > Zygentoma > Lepismatidae > Lepisma > Lepisma saccharinum. Next base: position 17,965 of record JAGDQP010034248.1, on the reverse strand, counting down.
CAAACAATGTTAGAAAATATCCTTATTTTATGAAAGCATGTTTTACTTTAGGAGTCACCCTGGCTCACACGGTAGTGCGTCTGACTACGAATCGGGCGACCCGGGTTCAATCCCGGCTAGGACACTGGAGACTTTTCTCATAGTGTTCTCATGCCTGGCGCTCTGAGGTGCACTCAGCCTCCTATCAAATTGAGTACCGAAGTGTTATTGGTATTCCTGGGCACCTTGGGAAGATAATGGCGGTCGAGCGTGGGACTGACTACCCCACCTCACTTCGTACCGTAGGCCCAGAAAATGTGGAGTGCTACCTCCACATCCCCCATGCGCCGTTCACGGTTCGTACGTATCGCACAGGGGATAGCTTTACCTTTTTTTTATATTTCACTTTAAGAGATCTCTGTGAGAATGAAGGAAGACGGCAACGGTGGCTTTCTTTCTTTTTTTTTTCTTTAGAGTCTCGTAAACGAAAGGACGATTGAAGCAATGTGGCCAGGTAGGAGAAGGTGGGTAGCAGCCTTTGTTTTAATGGCGTCTGTCTCTTCATTTGCCTTATACTGGGATTCACGTATGATTAGCTCGGGCGAATCGAAAAATAGCTATCCAAGTCAAACAATTGTGCTGCCAACTGCCGAATCCTGCTGTGGTTAGTGAAAAGTCAGTTGGATTTCATGCTGAAAAGTATTCGAAGCCGTTATTGTCAATCTGTGCATGTGTGTTATTACTGTTTCCACCCTGTGCGATCGTTAGTGCTAGTGCCACGATGGCGAAAAATAGTTGTCTTACGTGAAGACGTAAGAGACAAACAATATATTTTGATCTTTCAGATGAATAGTTAAGCTAATTTATATAGGCTGATTTAGCTTTCTTACCACACAGCTCAGTATACTCCAGAAATAGTTCAGTTTTACTTGCAGTATTCCGGGAATAATCCTAGAACGTTGGAAATGTGTCTGGAATATTGCAGGAATATAATGTTTGGCATGATGAAGGAATGCGCATGGAATTACATTGATAATTCCATGAAGATAGAAAACGTGAACAATCGCTATAAGAATTGAAAAAGTAGAGAAAATATTGAAAGCTAAAGTGTAATTTATAACCCATTTTTATTCCATGTATGGAGTGGGAATTTTCTAGAATATTCTAGGCATATTCATTATTCCTCGAGATATATATTCTTGGCATATAGTGAGTTCTTTTTTGTAAGATCTAGTTTTATCTTCCTTTTACTGACATTTCTAAAATGAAGGTCAGAAAATACTTGTATCTCACCCACATTGGTTTTCTCAGAACCTTTTTGAGCTTTGGATTCCCGACTTACAGACACTTTTGAAACTATTATAGATTTTATATATTTCTTCAAATCATCTCACCTTGCATTTTAGTAATATATCACAAGCCTTTGACAGAAAAATTTTAATTGTTTCTTTTACACAAACAAAAACCCACGCTGACTCCCACGACCAGGTGCGAAATCTAGTTATAAGTATCGTTTGGCGCCTCGCTGACAATAAAAAAGAATGTTATCTTTAAAAAAAAGTATTTGTTAATCTCTTTTAGAGCTAGTTTGTGATACACCCTCCGATTATTCCTTTGGTCACGTTTATTCCATATCAAGCACATCTACAGGATGTTTCTAAAATCAAGCCACCTAATCTTGGCGTGACTTTAGGAACAGTATTATGTGTCCATTTTACTATTCTTTTAGTATAGAATGGAAACTCTTTTATGCTTCTGAAACGCGTTTCATAATTGTAATACAAAGCGCACATTATGTCACAGTGTTGCCAAATTTTTTAACCATGCTGTTTTCGTGCAAATCACTCGTATAATGGCATTTTTGGGATAGTGCACGTGGTCCAGGAATTATCACTATCTCTATACTTGGGCAGGCGAGACTTGTTTTGTGCTAGTTCGTTTTGCGTTGTTGCCACATCATTTATTCTTCCCGCCACGCTTCGTATTCTCTCATAAGCAGACGAGAGAGTATTTGAACTGGGCAACGTAGGAGGGGTTGCTTAACAACGGCCTCAGTGATTGGATGCTTTTCTGCCTTCTCGAATCTGGCTTTGCTCTACATGAATCTGTCATGGATCACCTTTTTGTTGTATTATTACTTTTTTTCATATTACATTGACAAAGGTTGGTTGTAAGAGTGGCTCTTCAGGCCAAAACAAGTCCACTATAATAAGACGATTCTGTTCTACTGTTCAAGGAAAACTGGAAAGCGCTTCAGATGCACAAGGTTACACCCTCGAAGTTATATGAAAAATAAATTAGGCTTAAAAAATAAATGAAAATATAAATACTCTTTAAAAACCAATTTTAATAAAAATTTATTGAGCAGTAGACAATATTTTTCAGCCATTTATAACTTTTAACAATGATATAACTAAAACTAAAAGTGTGGGTTGCTCATAGCAAATACTGGTGGTTATGTGTTCTAATATTAATATCAAGGTGAACACTATTTTTCTATGATCACTCCACGCTTTTGTTTTTAGTCATATTGAAGTTACAAAAGTCCTAAGAATATTTTCTACTTTTTAGTGCATTGACAAAAGCATGGATTTAATTTTTCCTAACTATTGTTTATTATTTTTCAATACTTTCTTATTACTTTGAATATGTGTTGGCAGGAGAATTCAAATGCTTTAAACGCACTCATTGCTTTACTTGTTAGTGATGTTGAGCACATAACTCAGCTACAGCAAACGTACTTTCGGTTCGGTTGTGCACTTCTCAAGGGCGTGGTCGTCATTTCAGTATCTACAACTTCCTGTCCCCTCCCTCATACAAACGAGATATTTCATGAAACGATTCATTCGAGCACTTTTTTAAAGTCCTACGTCAATGTTAGCATGGTAAACACAGTGTTTCCTGTCCAAACACATGGTAGGGGCAAAGACGCACGCAGAGGGTGGATCCTAGGGATCTGGACCACCCTCAAAAAATTCAGATTCTTTTGTGAAATTAATATAATTTTTAGCAAAATTATATGCATTTTACGTAAATTTCACACCCAGACAGACCTCAAATCCCCCAGAACCAACTTCTGGGTACGTACCTACCATAGGGGTGTTTCAATTTTCGATATATCGAATCGATATCTATATTTAAAAGTATCCCAACTTTGATATTGAAACTTGTTGATTTTCGATGTATCGATATTTCAATATGATATTTTAGTTCGATATTTCGATATTCAATTCGATATTTCGGTTCGATATATCGTAAAATATTGATGTTCCTAAAATATCGAACTTCTATAATAAATTTTTAAATATCGAAGATCTCTAATATGAAATGATTGTTTGAATATCATTGAATGTTTCTTATCACTGAACGTAATATTCCTGTTGTTTATGGAGTTGTGTGAAAGTCCAGAAGCCACCAGTACACAAGTTGCATGCATTCACTGACTGAAAGTACTATGGCCAGCGACGCATCTGTTCTACGTATGAAGAAAGAAAAACTAACGCATGAATCACTGAATATCATTCTTCCAATCTCCCTTCATTTGATGAAGAGTTTAGATTCGGCACCAAAGTGATGAACAGCCCTGAACAGTTTTAAGGACATTGTTTTGAGTTATCTGCCACCAATCAACTCCTAGCGTGATTGCCTCTCTGTTTAGACACATTTGGACATCGCCATGGCCACAGAGGTCTGTGACGTCATAACTTAAATATCGTTGAACAGTTGTCGAATAATCTTATTCCATATAAAAGGTATAAAAGTACAAAATATACCGAAAGGGCGAGGGAGAAAAAGCGATGACGACGTTGCCCAAAAATACGTTGAGTAATACTTTGGGTGTGGATTTAAGTAAGATAGGTATGTATGCGATAACAGATTAGCTAATACAATAAACAGACTAGACCGAACATGATTCCTTGTTAGGATGTAGAGTTAATACTCAGTCGCTTACGCAGGCTGGTATTTATTGGATGACCTTAATATTCTAAGGCAAAAACCGGACAAGTCGAAGTTAAATAGAAGACTGCATAACATATATCAACAGAGTGCGTAAAATTACGTTCTTGGCGTTGTTTTGTGCGAGTTTGTTTGACACTAACAGTAAGTAAGATACGTATTTCCGACTCTTTTGCCTTCTCGCTCTTTTAAGAGAAACGGTCTTATCTTTAATTGTGTCTGCCAGCAGAAGATGAGTAGATAAGGTAGGAACAAGGATGTTCTAACAGAGGATATGTGATTTTGTCGAGAACATGAAGCCAAACGTCACACCTTAGTCCCATCTAGTTAGCCCATTTATTCCAATCGAAGACATTGTTTTCGGCTAACAAAGATGGCAGCAAGCACTGTAGCTGTCTGCTAACCAATCCGGTGCGTCGCCCTGGTCGGTGCGTCAGTTGTTTTTTGGTTTCACTCTTTCGCTGGTCATGCGATAGCTTTACACAAATCCTCTATTAGAACATCCTTGGCTCTATCCTTGGATAGGAAATAGAAATTTAAAATGTTGCATTTAAACAAGTGAACAGTAGGATGAGCAAATTAATTCTTTTGAATGTGTACTAAGGCAATCAATACAGCGTTTTTCTGTGATTTACAGATTTAAATTATTAACGCGCTTTCTGCATTTGAAATTGTTATTACGTAGAAAGAATATTGGAAAATCATCAGATACAGAAATAACAATCTTGAAGAGAAATGTAAAACGAGTCTTTAATTGTTACTAAAGGATAAAACTATGGCAAATGCGAACTTTTATTAATTCTGCTATCATTTACATGCTACACCAGGCCTATGTGTAGTACTTGTCTATTTCACAGTCAGCATTGAAATGCTTGGTGACATCTTAAACAAAATGGAATTCTTTTTAAACAAGGGCAAATAAACAAAGATAGTTTTATGAAAGTTTCGTGCAACTTACAAATTCTTCAAATTAATCTGCATACATGACTGTATGAATAATGTAAATTACACTTGTGCTAAATTAACATTCCAGCTTGCTGATCGCTCATTTTGTCAAGGACTAAAAGCCAGGAATGTAATCACAAGGTTATTTTTTATTCACGTTTACAAAACGGGACAAATACTGTTTTGTTTTTTGTTTTTATCAGACCGAACGGGATGGTCGATACATGTCTGTAAAATGGGTCATCCTAGGTATTTGCCGGGGGAAGAGGGAGAAATTGCTCCCTCTGCACCATTGTATTTCCAGCTCTGTTTGAGTTTTTTTTTCTGTTTATTTTATATATATTAAATGGGAAATTTTATTAAATTAAATTAAATGTGATAGATGGGAAATTTTAAGTTCCAAGTGTAATAGCTAGTTTTTTCGCACAGTATATTTAAGGGAAAGCGTAGGGAATTTCGAGCTTTTTCGTAGGGATATTTTCTTCCCGTACGGCAACACTGGCTTCCATACACACGGTATATTCACGAGTAGCTCGACTCACCAAATCATTAGAAAAACTGCATAATGTTGAATCACGTACAATAATTTAAAAAAAAAACTATTTTAACTTTCCTTCCCCAATTTTATCTATTTCCGTGAAGTGAGTAAAAAAAAAAAAATGCCGAGGCATATAACAAGAGGAAATTGTAACATGAGTGCTGCCAGGTCGCTTTTTGTTAAAACATTTTCTACGCTAACGAGTTCCTGTGACGAGTTATTCTTGTATATTCAAACGCATTTTTCTTGCTTTACGTGAACCGTGCTACTAATTATTATTTCAAAAAGAAAAGTAGTTTTCGAATTCCCCTCACCGCGTAAATACCATTCTGTGCTTAAATAAACACACAATTCATTTTCTGATTGAGCAAGTAGACTAGAACAGATATCTATTAACTTGGAATAACACAAGAAATATAAAACAGGAAATTTATTCCTGATGAGTTAATGTTTATTGTCTATACACAAATTTGTATTATCCGATTAATAATCTATAGACAACTATTCAGAAATGACATGGAGCAAATCCTAACCGCATCCTTCATCTCCTATTTTCTTTCCTACCGGAAGCTCGGCTATAGGACTGTCCATATGAGCTCTTATTATTATTTCCTTGTGCGCTTTTTGCCTCCTTTGGCGAAGGATACATCCCATGTCCTCCGCAGAACCGCAACAGCCATCTGTGTAGCGTTCAATTGTTTCGTGTGGAAACTAGCGGCACCCATGAATTGAAGGATGACCAAAGCAATTGCGCCTAACAGTGATCTCGCGTGAAAACCGGTGGTGTGAAAAGGAAAGTGTGATGTAGACCTAGTCCCGCGCGATTAGCATCTTATCTCCCTCTGTTCCCTCCATTGTATCAATGGAGTTTGTCGTTCCTTTGTTTATTCTTTCGTAGTATTTGGGAGATTTCGCTCAATAAGATGCATGGCATGCGGTAGTCAGTTGTTATTTGCAGAAACAATTATTTTAAACCAAGAAAATTTACAGGGGAAGAAAACATTTATTTTAGGTAAGCGTCTTCTTGCGTTCTAGGGGAGGATCGTTGCAAAATCAAAATAAGTTTTATGTTAAAGCACTATTCTTAGTATACGCTGTATGTGCTACTCCATTCTGTTTTGCTCTTGTGCAAAAAATAGAAAAGTACTACCGGTACAATAAATGATCTGATGTACTGTTGTTCTTTTTTTAAAAAATAATAATAATAAAAAAAAATATCGCGTTGAATTGCCCCTTGTTGAATTGAATGGAAGTATAACTTCTTTAAGCATCTTTGAATCGGACCAGGATATGGTAAAGGAAAGAATGGGTAAGGTAGTGGGCAGGATCTTACTTAAGTGCCATTCCGGCATTCGCTTTCGCTTAGTAAAGAGGGGGAACCCTGTTAAATTTCAGTCCTGATTTTCACCCATGAGCTTTGAATTTGAACTTTGTTTACGACTTTCATGCATCTAAGGCTCAGGCCGGGTCAGGGGAGGGGAAAGGATGCGGGTAGGCGTCGACCAGGGTCTAAGTTGAACGTACCATCACGGCATTTGCTTCAAGTGATTGCGGAAAAAACTGAAAAACCTCAGTCAGGATGGTAAGCCGCTGGGATTGAACCCACAAACCGCTCGGTTCATGAGGTTTTGACCCGCCTGCCTACACATTGCCGATCGATATCAGCGACTTTCAAGACAAGCCGAAAGCGGCACGTCCTTCAAGACGATCTAACTCCTCTCCGTTCAATTCCTCTGGCGCCTTCTTTTTGTCTCAGAATCCTTCTATCAATTAATTGGTTTCGTTTTCTTACTCTTTTCCCCTGAACCATATTTGTCAGGATGGTCGGTCGCTGGTATCGAACCTTAGGACTTCCAGAATTCGAATCCAACCCTCTACCAGTGATTCTGTCAACCCCCTGTGGGGCTTTCACCCCCACAAATTTTCGAGAATACCCCAAACTTTAAAATTTATACTGTCAAAAATAGATAGAAACCGTGCATGACTCCACTTACATCCTCCCTTACTTTACACCCCCACACACTGAAAACCCTGGCGGAATCCCTGCGCTCTACCAACTGAGCTATGACCACTTTGTGCTTTAAAGAATTTTGCGATCCTAGTCACGAAACAACGGTGAGCACTATCCATCTTTTGTACATTAATAATGTCAATTCCAGCTGCATTCCGCCATTAGGACGTAAAACAGGATGTATGGATATTCAGGAACTGGTCGGTAAATCTTCGTCTTCGTCCGTATTTATTACCCAACAAAGCAATCGAGCGTAAAACTCGTCCCGCTACATAGTTGTTTGCGTTTTTAATTACTCAGGCTTTTCAAAGATGTAGCTATATTCGCAAAATGTGCGGCGTCCAAAATGCTTCCTCTTTAGTGTCCTACCGAAGGTTCATTCCCTTGACTCCTTTGGTTTCTCAGCAAAAGGAAGGAAAGGAAGCATTTAGGATTGGCCCTATAGATGGTATTATGGGGTTGCAGAAGAAAACAAGCACCTGACCATTCGAGCGATGGCTGAACGGGATTGCACGAATAGGCACTGTGACATCACATTCATTAACTCAGTTTTCTGTACTACCGTACAGTCCCTGTACGGATAGTGCACCACCGAGAAGATCGCCCTTGTGGTAAATGCAGAATCAGTGTTATGGGTAATCGGGCACTAACTCTATAGTGCCTGATTTCAACCTTCATCTAAGAATTTCATCCCCGGTTGTTGATTCCCAATATCAACCCAACCAGGGATAAAATCTTTGTATTTCTACCCAACCAAGTAATATGTTGCAACTTACCAGCAACCACTAGTGGTGGTATCCCCCCTTCGTAATTTATCACAAATCGAACATTGCGAGTAGTGCTTAAAAAAAATTGCAAATAACCCGACCAGGGTTTCTGTTACATCCTGTGAAAATATGTTTCTGCTTGCCTTGATAAATCTCTATACATAAAATTGAAAGTATGTTCGCGGGAGCTTCACGCAAAAAGTGCTTGACTGATTTGAATGATTTTTCGCACATGATCAGATACTGGACCGAACTGGGAAGTTTTCATATCACTTTGATTCTAACATTATTATCTTCAGATATAATCGACCATTTAATTGTCCATTGAATTCCAATGGCGATGCTAATCATAATGGTACATTTAAAAGCAAAGCACGCGGCAACCCACGCTACAATGTTGTTCGACGGGTTGACTACCACTAAGTGGTCAAATTTGGCGTGACTTTCAATTCATTAACAACGGCAATCTTAGGTTACACACCCCTAGGGAGGGGTGGGGTGGGAAGGTGTGGCATGTAAAATAATAGTAAACGACTGATATTAGTGTCGAATCCATAGTTTTCAGGGTCGCTGAGATGAATAGTAATACTCCAAATGCCGTTTAAGTCCAAGTTCAGCCCCATCGGCATGGGGGGTTACAACATAATCCCTATCAGCAAGCTTCGTCGGGCCGGGGTAGGGCCAACCGTATCCCAACCATTTCGCGGTTGGCCCAACTTTCGCCCGACGAATTTTGCTGATAGGGGTTTTATTCATCCCGCACCAACGGGAGGGCAAATCAGCTAATCGCCTAATAACACTGAAAACAAGTAAAATCATTAACAACAATATTTATTAGAATTTCGTGTAGCTTCACGTTCACAGATTGACCTTCTGAAGGTCAATACACATAAAAATTATACCCTACGTATAATATGCTACGTCTTATATCAACTAATCCACTTTTCCCCCTTAAAAATGTTTTTTTAGGTCAATTACTGTATATATCCAGAGATATCTTAGATTTTCGTTTTGATTACAATATAAGTTGCTATGCTATAATAATCAGTATTATTTATGTTGTTTATTAAGATTCATAAGAAAGATCCCTGATGTCGTTACTATTGTATTATATCTCTATACTATCACATTATTTTCTTTAATGAATGAGAGCGATGAAGAGAATAACATCAAGATAAAGAAACACAAAAGTTACCATTCATTAAGAAGTGTTATTATTATAAAAACTTGCTATCGTCTTAAAGATAAACATATCAATTTTCCGTGGGAGAAGGAATGAGAAAGGCCTCTTCGTATCATCTTGGCATTCGCATAGTAGAACTGAGGAAATTAGGAATCCGCAAGATCAAATTTGGTCATCCGACGTGAAATTAACCAATGGTGTTTGTACGACAGTTCTTTTTTTTCTGCATCTGTTTCTACTTATTATATGGATGGTTGAAACGTCTTAAAAGAAAAGCCTTATACTCGTTGTTTACCAGGCAAAGCCATTAAATTTCTGCAATATGGTATTACAGTAAAATAAGACCTCGAACAAGAATTTTGTTTTAAAATTGATCTTTTCCCAAGTTATTTTGAGTTTTGCTCTGTGAATTTCTACATCTGATCTGAAACTTACTTAGCGAACTAAAGAAAAGCATTTAAGCCATTTTATATATTTGAGAACATGAAATTCTAAAAGTTCAAAAAAAAAAAAAAAAGTATTGCAAAGTTCTAAACAAAGATCTATACATGACCGCTTATTGCAAAATTGTCAACATAGGTTTAAAATCTTATATGTATAGATTAAAGAACTTTTTTATTGAGAAAGCAACCAGGTTTATGGTTTTCTGTCAAGATCCAATAACATAGAACAAGACAAATCTACGTTTGAATTTATTTGAATAGAAATATTAAATAAGCAAGATCTTAGGTGAAAAACAAAAGTTTAATTTAAGGAAAAACTACTGCGTAAAGAGGCCCTAAGTTTATTTAAAAAAAAAAAAAAAAAAAAAAAAAAAAAAAAAAACGAGAACTAAGCTTGGAACAGAAACCGAAGCTTAATAATAATAATAATATCGCTGATTACTGGATATACACCAAAGCTTGATAACGTAAAACGGAAATGATTTTGAACTTTATTTCTCGTATGAGAAACTAAAGACCGATCTGATTGTTTGACGCGACTTAATATTAACTCTCCACTGATAAGTGTACTACTATGTATATATTATTACTTCCTCAAAGCAAGATAAATCGGTATATTGAAGCTAGATGTGTGGATACAAACAAACTGCCTTTACAGATGAAAAAAAAAATTAATTCAATGAGAAGAATATGTTTAGACTTTCTCCTCAGAAACCAAAGAAAACGCTTCGATATTGTTTACATATGGCAAATACATGTATTATCTAAACTTTAGACAATTGATCTAAACAATCGCTATATGGAAAATTTTGTTCAATGTTTCTTTTCTTTTCGTTCAGTAACACCATGATATGAAATCTACTAGTGTATCCTGGTCAGTTAAAAGTCCATAGAGTAAAAAGGTTATAACAGCGGACTTTGTACATAATGACGAAATCTCCTTTTTTCTATATTATATTAGTCTTACAAAATAACACACTGAATATTGACGGATCATTCGTCATTTTGCAATATCGATATTGAATGATACTTGGATAATGATCTGTTAAATTTGTAATAATTTCTCGATATGAAGGGTATTTGATTTTAAATCATTATTTTGATATGATAATATTTTTTTTTATTTCAAATGATATTTCGATATCAATATTTGATTTCTAATAATTCTTCAATACGATAGTCAATTTCCTGCAAATTTTTTCGTTATAAATGTGAAATTAATGTTGAATATTTTATAAGGTGACCAATCACCGATTTTTGGGGACATTCCCCGAAATAACGCTTCCATTCCCGCCAGTTTTTGTCCTCGATTTCCGGAAAATATAAATATAACCATAAAACTGCCTCAACTCACAGGAAATATTTTACCAGCTAAACCCAGCTCCAAGGGGAAAAGCACGTCGCTGACAATTACTGGCCACCAAATCTCATAGACAATAACATTCACCACAATATCCCAAAAGATTAGTAAACTATTGTTATGTCTTGTGTGCAGCAATACTCCTATGGAGTGTCTCATAAACTACATATTGTGGGAGGAAAAGTCACAAATAAAAATTAAGTTGATTTAGTTAATGCTAGTAATATAAACAAGCTTTAAATATATCGTGTGAAACTTTTAGTGAACAAAAGAACTCTAACCTACTAAGAAAGATCCATTCCAACATTTAAGAACATCTAAAGTGTCTCATCATTACTACCCGATGTCATTGTATGTATCAATCGGTATAAAAATACTTTCGGGATAAAGGGAAGAGTGACGCAAGAATTCTACTCACAAAAGAAGTGATATCCATTTTGCGAGTGATTTTCTTTGTGTCACTGTGGAGGAAGGGAGGATACTAAATCTCTTAATTTTATTACAAAGGAAACAGTTCCGTCATAGTGACACAAAGAAAATCACTCGCAAAATGGATATCACTTCTTTTGTAAGTAGAATTCTTGCGTCACTCTTCCCTTTACTCCGAAAGGGTTTTTATACTGATATCACTTATTTTTTGTAAGGCTGTCTGTTAAAAAAAAGTGCATAGTCTTCATACAGAAGTCGATTTTGGATCAGAGGCTGCCGGTGGTTGTCTCCACTGGGTGTTGCACTCAGGCCCACCGCCAGCCACAAAGAGTAGGGGTCAAGAAAAATTAGGGAAGGACTTGGGCTTAAGAAAAACATATATAAAATTAAATATAGGTATTGGGTCAAGGTCAATTTACAGGGGCTCAGCCCACCCCCTGGCTGCGGACCTGGACATTCACTATGTGAGAGAGGATTGGGTAGCTAATCAGTCACAATCAATCAACGTAGTGTAATTACATAGACACAAAAAGGAGGAAGTGACCAGATTTTCAAATAAAGTTACGTTAAATCAATTAGTTACGATTTCAAGAAAACTTAGAAAAATGTTGTAGTTATAATATTGAGAATAGAATTTGATAGTTTGTCACAATTTCTCGTGACTAGAAATTTGTGTCACTGTTATTGGTATTGTTAATATCAATTTTAGAAACTTTGAAGATTCACTAAACGTTTTCTCCAAGCTATTTTGAACGATAAAGTCGAACAAACCCACAGTTTCTGACATTGATCGAAATTCTTCTCCCGAGTGGATTGAAGACAGTTCGTGAAGACAGAGATTTTCTTTGTTAAGAAATGTGTAAAATGAACATAATTTCTCCACAATTTGTTTTGGAAAATTGCAAAAGTAACTCGGAAATTTCTATGGAGTAAACAGCGTGGCTGCTATAACGCGCCATGTGTTCCGCAGGTGTGAACCAGGACTAAGGAGTCACAACAATATCCAGAAAGTCGCGCGCGAGATTCAGCATTCTGTTGTAACTTCGCTGTTGAAATTATGAAGGAACATATACACGCTCGCACACCCACCCACACACGCATATATATCTATACACGCTCACACACACACATACACACACACACTCTCTCTCTCTTTCTCCCTCTCTCTCTCTCTCACACACACACACACACATCCAGAGAAAAACTGCGAGTAAATGAAGGGAACTAGCAGACGACCTTCTGCAGCGTGGGTGAAGGTCTTGTCGCTTGCTCACCACAAATGCCACCTTGTGGAAGAAATGCAAAGCTAGGAGGGGAGGAATGAGCAGAAACGTTCTGCTTGCACTTCCCGTACAACGTCTCAAGTCCTGTACTAATTGTATTACAAATGCCAGTCCAACATCTAGTGGAGGCGAAGGCTATATAGCGAGATAGGCGTTAAAACGTGTGCGCATGAATTACAACACCAAGATTAAACTCTGAACTTGTGAAGTATTTTTTTCTCTTCCTAAAGGAAACTATGTTTTTTTTAACTCCGAGCGGTAGAATATTATTACATATTCTATATTCTAGAGTTACTGAATTAAAAATTAAATAACTTCAAGAAAGGGGGTGTTGCACAACGGGGCAAACAATAGCACCCACCGCCACTGTTTTGGACCATAGTAGGTGCGGTATCTCGAAAATGGTAACTTCTATAAAAGAAAATAAGCTTTGATTTACCCCAACTTGATGGAGACCGCAATTGGCCCCCAAAACCTTCCGGTACCACCCATTTGGGACTAATACAAAAAGACAGACAGAAAGACAGACAAACTTTTTTTATCATTTGTGAAAATTCTGTGATTCAGCTAAAAAAAAAAAAGTCGTAACTTTTGAACCCCTTCACCGATTTGGACGTGCTATACAGCGTTTGAAAGGGTTGGTTGTGCTTCTTGAGTGGTATTATGGACAACGGTGTAGATATTGCTTTTACTGATAGATAGAAGAACAGTGGAAAATGAAATCTTTCAGTGCTTTCATATCGTAAAAATTGAGCAATTGATTTTTTTTTTTTTTTTTTTGCTACTGAACATTTAATTAATGAAAATCGAGAAATCTAGTTTTCCTTCTAACACAACATGTTACGTTTACAAAACAACGGTCCTTACACGAAACAGCATTATTTCTTAATTTCAGATACAATACTTCTACAAAAATCAATCTGTAGTCACTCAGATAACAATTTTACTATTACCGTATACAAGAAATTGCTATTTTTACCTCAAAGCAGTATGTAACACAAGAGTCTTTTATTCACAATGGAGTATCTTTCATTACAGATTAATGCCAACTTGTTGCCTACTAAAATAATATCAATGACGTTCAGAAAATTCCTAGAGAACAGCTGTTCTTTTGCTGCAACACATCGTGATTGTGAGTGGAAATATAGCTATATCCTATAATAATCTACTTTGAGCTTGTTAGTTATAATATTATACAAATACTGGCCGCTACTACTATATCAAAGTCACTACAGTGGCGGATCCAGAGGGGGCGCACTCCCCTAAAGGAAAAAAATATTTTTATAGCATTATTTTGACAATTTACCTCATATGAAGCATCTATTTGTTTCCTTTTAATAATAAATTGTTTTTTCTTTCATGAGAATGATCTTAATGTTTCATATTGAATAATAAAACTTAGTAATATGAGTTGAAATATGATCAAATTATACTTTAAAACAATATTTACAGGAAAAAAATATCAGAAAATGTCCCTCATCTATTTCTCAGATCAGCGCCTTCTTCCCTGACGAAAATCCTGGATCTGCCCCTGAGTCACTATAGCGTATTTCACTGACAATAGATAAGGGTGTTCCTTCCTGTTTCCTTGTGGTTTCCATTAACTTACGAAATATATAAACATTTCGTAATATGCAACATGCTATGCTTCTAGGAATCTGTACAAGTAACTACTAGCTATTTACTTAATAGTAACAAATGAAATGACTCAAGAAATTTGCTCACCATCATCATTCTGCTTAACTATTTGCACTTTCATTTCCTTGCACTGATAATAGTGATTATAATGTTTATACATGGTGTAAATCTTTCTAAACCAAATATAATTGTAAGCTACTGTAGGTGCAAACACAGACATTTTTCATTGTGAACAACAACGATAATCGTAAGTGTTTATTAATATTCTGTTGGTTTGTGTGTGTGTGTTTATTTACCTGGTAATATAATTTTTGAATTGAATTGAGTTAAATGTTATTTAAGGCCTTTAGGCAACTTTGGCTCAGGTCGACTTTCAATTTTACTCCTTTGATTTACATTTTTAGTTTTATTTGATTCGATATCGGGCTGCTGAAGTTTGGCGCCAAAATTTAATCAAATGTGAAATTTATTTTAATTATAAGAAAGCGCATCATAACAATTATTCTTTACCAGAACTCTGTGCAAATCGAACTGTGCAGCAGAGTGAAGTGAAAAAAAACGGAAGTACTATTTACTTAATCGGTAGGGTTATGGAAAATTTTCTTTGGATGCCTTTTCATGTACGCACTAGGCGTGTTCTTCACTTACCTCCAGATTTACAATCGACCGCTAAGCTTCTAGCCAGCGCTAAGTTGAGGGCAACTTAGCGCTATCTAGAAGCTTAGCGGTCGATTGTATAACTGGTGCTTACTATTTGATCTAGTAGCTAATAGAAATACGCGACACAATTCTCCTATTGGCTACAAGACCAAATCACAAGCGAGACGCGCGGGTAGCGCGTACATTAAACGGCATCCTTATCACGTTTCAATACCCCTTGTATAAATTAACTTAAAGGTAGTCACGGAAGTAAGTACTGCGGAAGTCTAGCTATTATTTAGTCCAATATCTACTCTCTTAAGCCTACCACATACCGTTTCTGAGACACGTCACGGTTTAATCATAACTGCATGTCTGGCTCATAAATATAATTTAAATTTTAAAAATTCTAAACGTTAGTTTTTTATTCGACTCACGGAGTACTTACTTCCGTGACTGTACGGTGTTTTCAATGCGATAAAGAAACAATATAAACCAGCGTTTCGTAGCATTGCCATTAATAAAGTAGCGCGCTTACATTTCCTCCCTCCTTCCTACTGTACATTCATTTTTTTATTTAAGTAAGTCTTTTAGGCAAATTTGGCACAAGGCGAATGAATAACAATGGAAGAATTGGTAGAATCAAGAAAGTGGGAGGTAACGAGAGAACCCCGAGAAACCCCACGAACACGGTGTTTACCCATCACAAAGCCCCCATGGCATTAGCCGGGAACAAACTGGGAAACCCACACACACCATAGTATCACTTATGTTGCTTTTATAGATTTCTAGAACGGTGGCCGAAGATCAAAAGTATACTTCAGAAATCAATTACTAAAGTTACTTTCAAAGCAACCATAAGCATTGTAATGAATATAATAAATCGTTACTGTTAAACTTAGTCCATATGTACTCAATCTGTACATAGATGAAACATTTGTAAATTTGGGTCAGTTCTACAAAAGAACCGCAAAACTTCTAGTCAGAGTTGAGGCCAATTCTCATTTTGCGACTCTTCTTGGCCAAAATCAGACTTGTCCTCAACTTAGCGCTGAGTAGAAGTTCAGCGGTCGATTGTAGAATTGACCCTAAGACTTTATTGATCTTGGTTACCAACATCATAATATTATAATTTATATATATTTGATATCTGGAGCCCTAGTTTGTATAACAAACTAATACCTGAATATCCTTATTCCAGATACAACCATTGGTCATGTTAACATCAAATATCCATAAACTCATTACCTCTGTTTAAAACTACGATGTTGAACTCATCCATTGATCTCCATTATCGTCTTTACGCCAAAGTACCTAAAGGCCAAAAAAGAAATTGAAATTCAAGTGCTTACACCTTAAACTGTGTGTTTTCTCACAACTTTCAGAAATAAACTTTGATTGTTCTCTCCCAGTACCGTTCATATGGAAATAGTGCCATATTTCCGGAAAGAATAAAAATACCACCGGAAGTGTTCAAATTACACCCCCCTTCCTCCCGCCTCGCAAAGGCTTTTTTGAAATATTTTTTTGCCTAAAATATTAAAGGAAAAAAAAAGCATTAAAATCTTTTAAAATTCTCAAAACTGAAGTTCCCATACACAAGTTCACTTCGAAAGGATTATCGTAAATTACAATATTAGTTGATTCACACCAGAAGATGACCAGGCCAATGGGTCAAAATTGGACCACAGACTTGTCAATTAGGTCAAGATTCAATCATCGGATAGCCGAGTCACCGTCAGTCTCGTCATTTGAGTCAAGACGAGTCCCGAGACATTCAGATCAAGTCACCGGGTCACCAAAAATGACCTGGTTTCAGCTCTGATAACATGCACACTGCAAATGCTTTTGAAATAGGTGTGAATATATGATGTGTATTAAACAATTCAGTTCATTGTAAGTTACAGACCTCCCCCGTCCTATACATTAAGGATACAGTCAGACCTAACCGTGTATCACTAAATTCACGCTGTTTCGCTACCACCAGTGACATACTTGTGGGGAGATTAGGTCCTTACCTCCTACAATGTACTAGGGTCATTTTACTTGCAATTATTTAAACGTTTTGTATATTTCATACTCAGACCGCCTCCCCCAAAAGCCCTGGTTACCTTCCGAAACTATCGGCCTGATTCCCCGTGAACATGAGAAAGCGATATGAAGGTACATTTCTTATTGTGGCGTCCTTCTTAGTCCTTATAATTATCTTTGCGTTAATGGGTATGCTAAAGGGTATCAATCTGTTAGACATCAGTGCTCACTTCTCGTGTCTCAGAAAAGTACTATGCTCCTTTATACAATTTATCGAGGATTTCTTCAGTCAGAGAAAGTGATTTATCAATAAATTATAAATTCCGAATAAATTTCGCCTTATGAAAAAAGGAAGTATATAATTATCATATTGAATGTTCATTAAGGTCAGTATTGCGGTCATGCGTTGTGATAAATACAAGGTGAACGAAATTATGTTGACGGTAAAAAGTGGAATGTATGCACAGCACCCACCTCTATACTTGAGTGTCTTCTGCGTCACTTTCGATATCAAGGTATTTCATTGTGGAAATTACTGAAATATTATTGGTTAGATTGTTTTCACACGTGAATGACCAAATACAAACATTAAATTTGATAAATCAATCAAAATTAGACCTTCTGCCGACTTATCTACGGTTAAAAACAACAATGCATGGTTATCCCTTAACCAGTGGCGCAACCACAAATTTTCGTTTGGGAGGGGGCAAGTATCTGTGTGATTGATGGATATATATATATATATATATATATATATATATA
>JAGDQP010034247.1:0-19433 GCA_022664845.1 Lepisma saccharinum | reverse complement strand
AAATTATATTTTACCAGATATTCCTTGTGTCAATGGTTTTATTAAGAAGTAGGTAGTTTACCATCACAGTGGTATTTTTGTAAGGTTCCTAACGTTTCGCTATTTCAACCTCCGAAGTGTTATTTAATGTGTAGATGAGAACGTGGCTTCAGATGAAGTAAAGTTTTAATATTTTGATTCGATGTTTCTGAAAGTATTAGGGAATAGCCAAATTAGTGATGCTTATCTAACTTTCGTGATTAATGTTAACTAGTGTGCGGCTGCGTTAAGCCTTGTACATTTTAGGGGCCTAGTTGCGTTAGGTGACTAAAATAGCGTTTTGTCTTTGGCTTTGTTGCGGGATGTTCTCGCCTTCGCCCCCCTTCTTTTGGAGGCTTTTTCCTGGTGTTTCGTTTTTGCTAACTTTCTGCGTTTTAGCACTTCTTTTTTGGCTTAACCATGGTTCTAGACTAGTGCGTGTTCTGTCTTAGTTGGTTCTAGGCTGGAGCAAGGCACTGATAGGTAGGTACAAACCTTGTATTCAGGGCCGATAGCAGTTCTCTCTCTCTCTCTTTTTTTATTTTGTGCCCTCTCCTGTGGCGTCATGTAGGCTTGTCCCCCAGGTATGTTTGACCAGGTTGTGTGAAGTTTTGGGTTAGCCCCTTTTTCTGCAACAGGGCGCCGCGGTCCCCCTCTTTGCTTTTGTTTCTACCTGTCTTTGAGAAGAAAGTCCCGATACATTACATGGTAGGTAGAAACAAATAATACAGGGTAATTTCAGCAGATACCTTTCAAACTGAATTGATTTTATTTAATATAACTTGGTTGGAAACTACAATTGTTTTATTTTGGAACAAAACTGATTTAACGTAGAATATCTTTCAGTACCCAAAACTGAGACATTTTACAAATTGTATTGAAACTCTGTGAAGTAACATGATTATTCATTATCTGTTTCTAGTGAAAATATATTTCATATATGGGCACTAGTGTCAAGTGACACTTCTTTGAAAGGTTGTTTGATTTTATTTAGAAAAGTGTTATTAAATTCGGAAACTTACTGAATACTATGGGAGAAATGCGTTTTAAAATTTCTTCATTTTATGAGGAAACACTTCACACGATAGATAACATCAGCGCACAACATCCTGTAGAAAGAACGCATGGAAAGAATACATGTTGCGTGTAGCGTGCGATTGGAAACGTTGCATACCGTAAACTGAGAACTTGGAAGGTAGTTAAAAATGTACTCTATTGAATGTTATAAATTCTTCCATGATCAGACACGCGGAAAAGAAACCCTAGAAATATAACTACGATTAAGGAAGTTTTTTCACCTACCTAACATTTATTCGTGTATGTACGTACAATTTTTTCATCTGAAGTATGTAGTAGATCTAATCACGATTTTCTTGAAAGTTATAGTTCAAATTCAGATGTTTTAACGTTGATGTACCTAACGCTGATCATCAAATGATTTTATGCGTTAAATGACCTGTGTTCCTATTTAAGAAAATCTGAAGTATTGCTAGTAGACCACAGAGAATGGAACAGTTTGCTTAGTTGGATCACATTGTTCCTTAAAGATATATTTTCTTAATCTATGATGAGTAGTGTAAGTATTCATAATGTTCAAGAGGTATAATTATAAATACAATTATAGGTCAATTTCTAGTTTATATATGAAGCATCAATGAGATAAACCTGATAAGTCAGAATACTCTAGTTTTCCAGGATACTAAATTAGAAGTTTCAAGATACCCAATATTTATTGTCTTAAAATTATTTTCTTCCTTTTCTTTAAAATAATAAAGTGTAATAAGGAGAAATATTGCCATTTAATTTGTGTAGATTTGGTTAAGGAAAATAACAATACGTTCATCTTTTAACATCAATACAAATTCCACAGATGAGGAATCTGACATATCCCTGACGTATTTTGTGGTTGAAAATATTCTGCTGTTATATTACCAACACTTGTCAATTATTGAAAGTTATTTATTTTACAATTACACATTATTCCCATCCTATTCTTTCCACATTATCAAACTTATTAACATTTCTCTTCTTCTCACCATTTACAATAAGGAAACATTTATTTTTACACTTACATGGGCCTCCAATTTCATGTGACCACGGTCTTTATCGTTTCGTAGTATTATTAATACAGTAAACTTCTTCCAATTTTTGGTAATCTACTCCGAATGAATATTTTATTTTTGAACATATTAATCAATAGTCTTCTATACTCGTATTTTGACTCAAATTAAGTGGAAAACCAACTCACTCCAAACTAAAACTAAAACTGGCCGGACTAATCCTAACAATGACTATCACAACACTATTAGCTATAACTGCCTATATAGCTATACAGGACAGATAATAAAACACATTAAGTTTTCTATTAGATTACCCGAACTTGTCAGAATATCTCCTTGTTTTGTATGAATTTGTAAGATCTTTCGTACATATGCGTTTCTAAGATATTGAAATATCCCTGGACTTGACAGGTTGTTGTCCAATTCAGAGAAGCCATCTAATGTACAATAGATAAATTATTATATGGCAAGGAAATAAGATATCTGCAATTTTGGACTTACCAGGTTTTTCCATTCCACTCCTCATATCTAAGTGTGAAACGCTATTTCTACGAACCAGTACAATGCCAAAGAAATAACATCCCAGTAAGTAAAATTACAACACTCTTAAACTTTGTTTCATTGACTTATTTTGGCATTAAGGAAATTGGAAGTTCGCTACTAGACAGCCACGAATGGGCCAGTACGCTTAATTGTTTCGCAGTGATTTGTCCCATCGAAATCAGAGTTGAAATAATTCGGATTTTCCTTTAAAAACAAAGCCAGTTGGTTATGAAAGAAGTAAGGTAAGAAGTTTTCGTTTTCCTATCCTGTGAATACGGCTAAGGAATAAAACGGCACGCAATTTCATTCATCTCAGCGTAGTAAGAGGGATAAATGCTTCTCTCATTAAAAGTTTTAATGGTCCTTTCAAGTTGAAAAATTGCTGGATTCATATCGCAAAGA
Source organism: Lepisma saccharinum (assembly GCA_022664845.1). Lineage (NCBI taxonomy): Eukaryota > Metazoa > Arthropoda > Insecta > Zygentoma > Lepismatidae > Lepisma > Lepisma saccharinum. The sequence continues at coordinate 16,410 of JAGDQP010034247.1, read as the reverse complement.
ATCGATTTATATATTAAGAGTGCCGTTCCTGGTTCTTTTTTTATTTTCTCCTTTTCTTTGTCTTATTTTTCTCAGTTTCTTACGATAACTAACATTTGAGAACTAACATTGTAGCTTTAAGAAGTCAGTGAAGGTTTTGAGTTAAATATCCTATAAATATTGTTGAACCATTAATGTAAAATATACAACCTGTTTAATTTAAATTGTTTTTCTAACAAGTAAACCTATGGATGCTTCAAACTGCTTTTTCGACCAAACTTGTTAGAGAAATAGGAAACATCGGGGAAACAACAGAAAGGACGACTAAAAGTGCTTTCGTACATGAAGATGGGCGCAGTGGTCAAAAGTTAGATTCATAATATGTTTGATGTATACTACTGATAGTGTTAGCAAAGTCGGAGAACACACATTTATTTGTAAAATACTTGAAACAGTGGAAAAGAAAAACACATGAATTAATACCGGGTCAATGTTCTATCTTGTGAACAGCAGGTTGACCTAAATTACGTTGGGTTAATTGTTACTGTCTTTGGTCATTATCATGATTGTTATTGGCAGAACATGAGATTACGTTAGTGCCACTTCTATTAGTCGGCATGTTGTTACCTCAAGTCCCAAATACAAATAGGTAAAATCGGGGTAACTTGGTGAATATGTAAAATGCAGCCTAAAAGAACTCTTTATATAAATACCATCCGAAGAGAGGTGCAGCATTAACTACTGAGTTAAAACAATATTTATTGATCAAACAGACCATAATTATGTCATGCCATTCAAAGATTGAGAGCTAAGATCCTTAATCCTGATACTTAAGCGCAATACATACGAGTAAGAGTATACATTGCCCAAATACGAAGTCCACCAAACATATACTTCCTATTTTCTCCTTTTCTTTGTCTTAATTTTCTCAGTTTCTTACGATACAAACAAACTTGCAAACAAAGACTAGTTTCTTTGCTCTTGCGTCTTGACCCGAATCTATTCTTTCATAGTGTATACTTTAGTCTATTGTAACGACTGGCTCTTTTAACTTCAACGGATATTCTTGTAGCTATTTACCCTACAATACGTTGTTATTATTTTTGATGATATAGATTCACTTTTGTGCATGTGAAATAGTAACTTAATCTTGTACCTATATTAGAATTTAATAGTGAATGAGTTGAAGTACAAAGTTGTTTTCCGTTATCATAAGTACTTCGTAAGACGAATTGGAAAGTAATGGAAGGCAATAGAAAATACATAGCACAGAAAAATGAATTAAGAAGAAACTATTGTTTAAGATGTTGTAGGAAACATGTGCATCATGGGAACCAGTAGGATAGCAAGGACAAAGATATTTCGCTCCCGCAGGAGAAACTTGTTTACGTTATAACGGAGGATGAGCTTGAACGACCGCAGCGAGGGACTAATTAGCGCGGTTATTGTCACTTCAATTTGATTAACGTTCTGCAGTGGAGCTAGCTCTTGTAGATACCGTCTTGGGAAATGAGCTTTTGTTGTTGGAAGTATTAAGAATTTAGGTTGATATTACTTTCTTACTTTTAAAGCTGTACGAAAACAGAAGAAAGAAGAGAAGCAGATATTCCGGGTGGATAAATGGAGTGGAGACAATGATTACGGACAGAGAAAAGTGTTAGTGGAAAGCAGGTCGATACCGGAAACGATGATGATAATGAACATGATATTTTGCAGGGAAAGAGAGAAAAGAAAGGGTAAAGAGAGGATAGGATTGTTAGATTGCTCTAACCGTTAAGGTTGGTATCATATTAGGGAGGGAATTGATGAAGAATAAGATAAGACTAATTTATAAGCGAGGATGTAGAAGAAAGCTGATACAGATAAGTAATCGTAATATGACCACACAACTTCAATCCCACCCCATGTCTCTTCAGTTAAAAATGCAGAGAATAAATAGAAGGGATTAACTGAAAAGCCTCACAAGAGAGCGGACGTGAGCTATGGTTCTATCTCTAGAGAATGAGATGTTTTGTAAGTATTGTGATCTAGAATGTTTTACTTGTAGAAAAGCAGTTAATTAACTATTATGTTTATCGAGCAAAAGATATGCTGACTTCATAAGGAAAGCTAAAATACAACTTAGAAGAGGGAAATTTTATGAAAATGAGTTTAATATAACGCTAATTACAATGAAAAGAAATTAAGATATTACTTCATCAAGAATGATTCAGGAATTTTATAAAAGGAACTCGATTACTAAGAGTTATTTGTGAGGAGACATTTACCAATAGTGGCATGTATATTTAAATACTGATTTATATTTAAATATTTTCTCTCAGTTTTACAAGGTGAATGCCGGGTGTACCATAACTAAAACCCTCGCGGGGAAACAGACAAGTCACAGTGCGTGACCTGATAGCAGGAATCAACGCAGGACCTGCCACCAACATGTCTCAGAGGTCAGTACAGCAAACTTCTATTTCGATGGGGTATCGCAACCAATGATGGACACGTGTGTCGCTACTAATCGCTGTCCATTAACTTCGGTGACTCACATGGACTCGGCAATACGTGGATTGGGCCAGAGGACTACTAACATGTAGCGTGGTCGCATGGGTCACGTTTCCAATTTCTATGCGCGGATGTTTGATTCCGGATGTGGTACAGATCCAATGAGACCATGGACCTAAGTTGTGAACAAGGCATTCTGCAAGCGGTTGGTGCCTCCGTCAGGGTGTGGAGCTTGTTTACCTGGCATGGTTTGGGTCCTCTGCTACGCTTGAACCACACATTGGCCAGTCAGCGCTATGTTCAGCTGCTTGGCGACGATAGCCAGCCTTTTATAGACTTCGTGTATCCTGTCAACAATCAACATGCACGGCAGTGCATGCAGCCAAGTTCTTTGCGTCACAAAAATGCCAGCACTGCCAGAATCATTGTTATACAGGATCAAGAGTTTTTGGCAAAATTGGCGATTCCGAGGCCCCGTAAGAAAAAAATTGTTAAAGATAAGAACAGAAGCTTTCAAAGTTAAGGAGATATGGCAAATATGTCCAGGTATGCAAAATTTCATATTCGTAGCTTGAAGCATGTTCGAGTTGTTACCCCTTGAAATTGCTTATTTTAGCTAACTAAATCACTCATCATATTGTTTGCGTGTTCGCTAAAAGCTAGAGACATGAAATTTAGCATAAAGGTGCAGGACGATAAGTAGGTAAAGGAAAATTCCGACATTTTGAAAAAGTCGCCATCTTTTAATCAAAATGGCCGTCGATCATAAAAATTCAAAGAATACACAGCCTGAACGGTTGAAGCTAGAAAACTGAAATTTAGTGTGAAGGTACATACTTGTAGGTTAAGAAACTATTTCATCATCGTGAAAAAATATTGAAGTCTTGGATCCAAAATGGCTGCCAAAACTAAATTTCCATAGAATACACAGCCTAAACGGCTAGAGCTAGAATAACGAAATTTGGCATGACAGTACACCATTATTAGTCGGTTAGAAAATTATTACAAAATGTCTCCAAAACGCGATCTTGGATCCAAAATGGCCGCCAAAATAAAATTTCCATAGAATACACAGCCTAAACGGCTGGGGTTAGGAAAACGAAATACGGTATGACGGTACATTAATAGGTTACGAAAATATTAAAAAATATATCCAAAGACACAATCTTGGAACCAAAATGGCGGTGCTCATTATCCATTTTCCAAACCTTTCGAGCTAGAGATTAGAAATTTGGCATAAATGTGTGTTATCAAGCGTAGTTTAGAAAAATATAACATTTTGAAAAGTTGTCATCTTGGATTCAAAATGGCAACCTAAAAACATTTTCTGCACCGTTCGATATAGAGAAATGAAATATGATATCAAGATCTACCATCACGACTAGGTCACGACATATAAGACATGGTTAAAACTTTCGCCATCTTAAATTCAAAATGGCCGCCCAAAGTCCATTTTCCAAACCACTGACGCTAAATAAACGAAATTTAGTTTGAAGGGGTTCCATCACGAGTAGATTACAAAGGCGGGGCCCCCCGGCGGTATGAAGGAAGATTTGCACCATGGAGGTCAACCCCCGGGGAGTCTGGTTACGATAAACGAGTGCAGCGAAGCGAGTATACATATATTGTCATCGGAACTGCAACCCCCCCCCCCCCCCCAATTTGGCTATATTTTAGCTTTTCATGTTTTGGTACCAGTTTATAGTTATGTGTACTGTGTATACCGTAAAAAAAAGTCATGTGGAAACAACTTCTACTTTTTTAGATATAGCAGCTTTTGAGTACCTAAATTGTATTCCAGACTTTAGTCCTGAAACCGGTTTCTTTTCCTTCGTGGAAAACTCATGGTTTGCCACATAGGGAAAATGCAGTCCCAACAACAATATTATACATGTAGAAAAAGCTGTGATATTCGAGCAAATGCACGACAAGTGCAAGAATTTCAGCCAATTTCCTCTGCTCTAAAATGTAGTGAAATGAAAGATGAATAAGCCAAGTTCCTCGGTGACAGTATGTAAGAGGAATACTGGAAGTTGATGCGAGGTGGCAAGTTTTATGCTCTTCAAACCATAAGGCTGCTGGCGGCTCTAAACCCAATACATCCACGACCACCAAACCTAAGGCTCGAACATAATGAACCTTGCCACCTCGTAACATCTTCGATGTTTCTGCATGTCCCACAAAGTTTTCCGCGTCACAAAACGTCAGCACTGCCAGAATCATGTTATAGAGAAACAAGAGTTTTTTGGCGAAATTGGCGATTTCGAGGCCTCCTAAGCAAAAAGATGTTAAAGACAGGAATATCAGTTTTCAAAGTTAAGGAGATATGGCAAAAATGTACATGTGTGCAGAACTTCATATTCATAGCTTGGCCAAGTGGTCTGCGGCGGTAGGCCATCGGCTCGAAAGTCCCGAGTTCGAGTCCCAGCAGGGGCATGGGTGTGGCTTTTAACACTTAACAGCTAAAGACGAATCGTGAGACACACACATACACAATATGAGTAATAGGAGCCGAAGCGTGCGGAGCTTGTTCCACTTCGTTCCAACAATATGAGTTCTAAAAGGAGTCCCAAAGTAAAAAGCGTTTCTGAAATCCTTCAGGAAATGAAAAAAACAAACTATCAATTTGCCTTGCAACCGCGAATAGTATCTCACCTTATACGGAGGTACCCAAATAATGCACTGAAACTCGCTCGGGCCGAACTTGTTGCCTTCCTAAAGAAACATCAGCCTTCTACTTCTGAAAAAGCGAATTTCTCAATTCAAGATCCTAACTCCACTTCGTCTTCATCTGCAACACATGATTCGTTGAACACAACTGGGTCGATTCTGTCGCCTGAGTTGAAGTCTACGTCAAATACCCTTTTAGGGCCACTTGAAGAATCCATGGGTCAAGACACCGATTCCTCTATGGATATTACTGCAGTACCTGATAACAATGACGGCTTTATTGCACCGAAGAAAACAGCTAAACAGCGGACGCATGTCTCTTCACCTACAGTTAAAATTGTAAACCGATTTCAAACTTTTGAGTCCGATGACACTGAAGAACCTGACGCTGTCAAGTCAAACAAGCCACCTGCTCTTTTCATTTACGGCATAGATCAAAAATACAATTTCACCAGAACCCTTTCGGCTACTTGTAGAGTTCCACCTCAGATCCGTCATACAAATGAATTCATCTGTTTTCAAGCTGCTTCTCAGGAAGATTACAATAAATTAAAAGCATACTGCCAACAAACTGACGTTCAATTCACCACAGATGTTCCTAAGCAAGATAGGCCATATAAAGTTGTTATCAGAAAGCTACCATCTGATACCAACACTGAAGATATTTATACGGAGCTACAAAAAAGAAATTATCCAGTAATCGATGTTAAACAGATGTACCGCAGAGAACCAGCATCACATCATCGAACTTACTTACCTCTCTTTTTGGTTACTCTTCAACGAAATTTCAATCTCAAACAGCTGTTTCAAGAAGAATATCTATGCTATTATCGCATTACTATTGAACAATACAGGCCAAATAAACTTCTGCAATGCTACCGCTGCCAGCGTTATAATCATACTCAATTTACTTGTTTCATGAAGCCAAGATGTGTGAAGTGTGCCGGCGCCCACCTGAGCACTGACTGCCCAAAAAAGGACCGCACTACACCTGCCAAATGTGTTAACTGCAATGAGGACCACCCAGCTAACTATAAAGGATGTTCCATCTTCAAGAAATATAAGTCTTATCGCCATGCAGTCACTGAAAGTCAAAATGAACCTGTCAAACAGCAATTTCAAGAAAAACTTCCTGCTTCTCATTCCAAGCCAGAACTACCGAATCTTTCTGCCAAGAATACACAGAAAAATACTTCTCTACCTGACACTCCGAACTTTCTCGAAATTATGCAGAAAATTACACCATTTGTACAGCATCTCAGCTTCGAAGCCGTCATGAAAATCATCGCTGATGGATTTATGAAAATTTAAGATACACAAGACACTACTACTATTATAATGATTCTTATTGATGCCGTCACTAGTATTCTTCAACTGAACAACAAATAAACAGAACATTGTTCGCTACATCAAGAAACAATTATTAAAACAGAAATATTATAAATGGAGTAACTTAACATCTACAGTGACTCAAGATCATCGGCCAGTTGACTTTACGATCGTTCTTCCTTCTCCTAAAGCATGGACTTCAATCAACATCAAGAAAAATAATTCTACTTCGTCAATAGTTCATCTCAAGATTAAATTATTCACTTCAAATGCACACACAGGTCTGCGTCAGTTGCGACCTGTTCACTTCATATACGCTTTTTCATCCCGTCAAAACAACCAAATAGAAGACATGAGCAGAATTGCTCGAAACTTCACTCATAAACGCCATCATTTTCTCTGGTTCTCTGGTTCTGGCGAATCGTGACAGGCCGAAGTTCCAAGTTACTAGACTGGCCCATATAAAAATAAAGTTTACCAAGTTTTTATCGTAGCTTGAAGCATACTCGAGTTGATGACCCCTGACATTGCGTATTTTAAGCTTATTGATTCATACATTCACATTCACTCACTCATATTGTTTAGGCTGTTCGGGATAAACTAGAAATATGAATTTTGACTTGAAGGTGGAGGATAATAAATAGGTAAGGGGAAAAATTCCATCACTTTGAAAAGTAGCCATCTTCTATTCATAATGGCTGCATAACATAAAATTTCAAAGAATACACAGCCTAAATAGCTGAAGCTGGAAAATTCGAAACTTGGTATGAAAGTACGTCATCTTTAGTAGGTTAAGGAAATATTACAAAATGATGAAAACGTTGTCACCTTGGATCCGAAATGGCTTCAAAATGAAATTTCCATTAAATACCCAGCCTAAACGGCTGGAGCTAAAAAAATGAAATATAATAGGACGGTACATAACTTTAGTAGGCTAGGAAAATATTACAAAATGTCTTCAAAGATACAATCTTTGAACCAAAATGGCAAACCTCATAATCCACTTTCCACATCGTTTGTCCTAGAGATACGACATTTGGCATAAATGTGTATTATCAAGAGCAGTTTAGGAAAATATTCCAACAATTTGAAAAATGTCGCTATCTTGGATTCACAATCACAGCCCAAAAAAAAAAAAAAACATTTTTCATACCGTTCGAGATAGATAAATGCAATTTGTTATTAAGGTGTACCATCACGATTAGGTCAAGAGAATATAATATAATGTTAAAAATATATCCATCTTTAATCTTAAATGGTGGCCCAAAACCTATTTTCCAAACCACTGAAACTAGAGAAACGAAATTTTGTATGAACGTGTACCATCACAAGTAGGTTACAATAAATAGGACAAACCACCGGGAGTATCGGGAAGATGTGCATCATGGCGGAGCAGTCCTACGGGGAGTGTTGTTGCGATAAAGAGAGCACAGTCCCCCAAAACTCCACAAGTTGTGGGTGCAGTCCGTCACGGGATACTGGAGGCACTGCCCCCAGCGAAGCAAGTATATATATTATACACTTACAAAAAGCTGTGAAATTCAAGCAAAAACACCAGGGGTGCGAAAAGTTCAGTCAAGTTCTTCAACCCTAAAACGTGGTGAAATGGAGGACGGATGAGCCAAGTTCCTTGGCGACAGCATGTAAGAGGAACACCGGAACTTGACGCGAGTTGGTAAGGTTCATGATCTTCAAGTCATAAGGCTGGTAGTGGCCCTAAAACCCACCACCAACAACCTAATGCTCGAAGTCGAAAATTATGAACACATTATTAGATAGTTATCCTAACACTTTTCACACTTCTGTGAATATAATAATAAATCACAGCCATATTCAATCCACTACTGAATGAGGCCTCTCTTCGGAGAGAGAATATTGTTATACTGCTCCCACGCTGACCAGACGTATTGGGAGAGGAGAGCCGAAGCTATCATCTGTGATCGCAACTGTCTTTTATTCACAGCAGCTCCCCAATTGTTCTCACTATGAAGGATCAATACCGAAATTTTGAGGCCCTACCGGGAATATGTCCATATCAAATCGTGCTGCTGGGTGAGAAATATTTTAATCTTAGTTCTTGAATAACAGCTATAGTTAACACATTGTCGTATGAATCTCTCCTCTCTTTTTAAATTAAATGTGATACTTCATCCAGAAAGTTATCTTTATTCATTACATTAAATCAGTCTTCTTTTTGGATCTGTTTCTTCACCTTCTTCATATGACGTTTACAAAATTTTTCTAAATATCTTCTTGTTTGAGTAAATGGCTGCATAGATAACCAAACCTTCTTTCAGGCAGTAGAGTCTTCCTGATAGTAACAATGTCTAGTTTAGTCATTAATGTCTAGTTAAAATTGCCTTTACTTCGTTTAATTTATTTGCCGCTACATCCGCAATGTAAGTGATTTGTTTTCACCTGATTTAACGTCTTTAATTTCTTCTTTCGTTGTTTCCACCAGAACTTTGTCATCCTTGACTTAATTTAAGTCACTACTTTCTTCCTCCCGTTCCTTTATCCCTTGAACCTTGTATTTCTTGATTTGTCTTAAGAATTATGTCTGAGAACTTTAGTGTTTCTTTATCGATCAATATTTTAAATTTATGATCTTGTTTTCGGTTTCTGTTCAAGATACTATGGTAATTTGATTCTGTTCAATTTGTTGTAACGCTGTCTGCACTTGCTTTATATGATCATCACGTTCTTATTTAAATCATTTGAAGTGTAAATTCTGTAATGAAAGTTGAATATTATTCTGCTTTTCATCTGATCATTTGAGCTTGGGTATAAAAGTGAAATCCTCTTTATTCTTTGGTTTTCTTATGCTCTACTTATTCTATACATCCATCTCTTCAAACCAGGTCCGCTTAGATTTGTATACGGTAATTTATACCTGACAACAAGAAATTCTCTGTTCTGATTGTGTTTCATACATACAAGAGATTTTTACTTTTTAGTTCATTTAGATACATGCGCCTGACACAGTTCTGAAACGAATTACAAGCAATTTTCTGACGTTCATTTCCTCTGAGCTTTATTTAGGTTTGTAATAAACTACATTGTGTATATTGTAATATAATAGCTTTACTTTAGGTACAGAATCTTCTGATAAAATATAAGGGTAGTATCTAAACTCTATCCACTTTTTATACTAATAAATCTTATTAATGTTCAAGAGTGTTCAACTACTGAATACGGGTATTAGGATATCACTATTAAAATTTATTTATAGTTTCTCACAATTCCAAATCCAAACCTAGTCTTTACTTACCTTAGCAGTTTGTACATAATACATTTCCCAGATGCATATTTAATAGCGGTTATGCTTCTGACACTGCCAAATTACATCCAAGATTTATTTTTGTGCTTCGGAACGAGGAAAACCACAATATGCTTTTATTATGTCGAATAATAGTTATGGAAAGCTTATGCTGCAACGTAAGCACTTAAAATAAAAGACCCACTTAATAGAAAATAGATTGGGTAGACTAGAAAAGGGGTGTTATGGGGATACAGACATCCACATTATTTCATTTTTGCGTCAAATAATGTATATATCAAATCTGGTGAAGATAAGTCTAACGAATTATAAATGGGTCACTGAGCCACTGAACCAATCAAGTCAGTTTCGGCGACTCTAAGTTAGTCTAGCCAATACCTTTTTGCAACACCTCTACGTCTTATGGTTCCTGATATTTAATTTCTGAACACATAGAGACGGATGGATAGACAGCCAGACGGCCTGAGCGGGATTATAAGGTCCCTATTTCTTTACTTTCTCTATCATATTCAATGTTCCTACAAATTTGAAGAGTGAGAATTTTTAGGATTGCTCTAAATGTGTAAAAAGAATGATAATTATTAATTTGTGTTCTGTGCAGCAATTTTTGATTTGGTCACCATCTAAGAAAGTTAGCGATAAATAGTAATTACAATAATCTTAAAAGCAAATAAAATAAAAAATAAACAACACCCGACAACAACAAAATTATTAAAAAATGTAATAATATTCTTTAGAATATGAAACATAAACGACAGCAATAAATAATATAGTTCTCAACATTTTAACTTGAAAAATACAAAGGAAAGAGCTTTAAACATCCACTACATGCATTTACACAAACGTCTTCTTTAACTACGACAACGACTACACATTATATGGTTAATCTGTAAAAATGTATTTTATAGCTATTGTAAGTGCAACAATATATTTATTACTGATCCCAAATTTATTCTTCCTAAATTTGGCATATTCTCTTAAATTCTATTTAGTGAAAGCTTATACTATCTGAGTAGTTTAACTAATATTATAACTATCGCGGTAACAACTTATTACATTCTCTGTAGTAATTATTATTTATTTGTACCTGTTTGTGCGTTACGGAATGATATTACTTGATATGTGAGAACTTGTATCAATTAAATAGAAACATGTGAACCAAATTTTTAAAATAAGTTTGTCCATTGACATCATCAGACCCTTGTGTGCTACAAACAAAAACAAATTCACTTTCACAATTCTTAAGTTTGGCTGTGATAATTAATGACAAGTGTAGGCGCGGGTTGATCGTGTCTCTGAGTTACGGCACATAACTCTCCGATTCTCGCTTTTTAAAATTAATCTTGGAGAACAAAACTACGTTCCACCTGAACACAAAAGTGCACAAAATATGCCGCCAATGCGATCAAAAAATATGTCGTAATTTGAAAGTAGTACATAAAGTAAATATTGAAAATTATATCGTTACGTCAGGGTTTTATCGTTAGTCAAATATATCCATAAAATTAAAAAATTACATTACAAAGTCCGTACTTCTATGCAACATAGTTTATGATACGAATATGTCTGCAACAATTTAAACTGCGTTAGTCTAATGTTTGTGTTATTTACGTACGTGTGCTTGCCAATAGGCGAGCGAAGTCCAATGCAAACATTTTCTTTTTTTAAAAAAAGACAAGAGACGGGCCCTTCAATTCAGGATGTGGAGTGGATTCTCGTGTTTTGCGTACCACATTGTGATACAAACTTCGCATGTGACACAAGAAGAGTGTCCATGCTATTTACCACTGGTCCCATTACTCAATTATCATTACATCTATCATTGCATCTATCAACTTGTAGTAATATGATTATTTGTCCTTCAGAAGTTTGTCTGATGGAACACATGCTAGAAACAAAGACGCAATAAGAAATGGAAGTAGCGCGGAGCTACAAGAGAAATAATTATGCGAACTCCTTCAATCGGAAATTTTAAATACAATATTATATGTAATTATTGTTGTGCTAGTTCATATATGTCTTTTTACAAAGTTGTTGTCGTATATTGTCGGTAAAAAATCTAGATCAAAACAAAGAAATAAAAAAGATTCCTTCAGGGAAATACCGGAACGTATCTCGATTTTGAGATTAACACCAAAGGTCTGCACGGCATTCTCACCAATTATGTAACATCTTAAGACATAGTGACATAAAACGTGTCGGTTTAGCTTAAGGATATCCACGAATTAATTCGGATACATAGCACATCATCTCCAGTCAGGGTCCAAAAAATTATCAGAAAACTTATATCTATGAGAATATACATTTACTCAACATATACTCATTTTGTGTAACTCACAACTCTGGTTTTAAAATACCGGTACATAATTTTCAGACCTGTAAACCTAGTCATATAAACAATTTGTAGCGAAAATACATTTTGTTAACTTGAAAAATAATACTACTCGCATCTGTAATTTTCATTCAGACTCTTTTCAGGAACTTAATAGGTGTAATACTGATTGAATTGCTTACTTCCCCCAATTTATGTTCAGTTGCAGTATGACGTAAACAATTAACATTTCCAGTTATTACTACGTTCCTTCATTCCAGTAACAAAACGCAAAACATTTCGGAACTGGATAGGTTAGGGGAACATAAAAAGTAGACTTTGTTACCACACACAACTATCATAAGAATGTAGCCTAAGTTAAAAACAAAGTTAAATTCTTCAAGTGTTTAATTCTTTTCCCTATAAGGAGAGATATACTATATAAAAATGCATTTAATCACACAAAACTAGATACAAACTGAAATTTGTCTTCGTATCAGCCCATCATCTACATGTCCAAATTTCAATAAAATCTCATGCACATTTTAGACCACAATATTGAAAAAAAACTAGCTTTCACATTAAACTTTTCGTTTTTCATTTTTAAAAAATCGCAAAGTTATTGTATTGGCATAGGAAGGTGTAATTTAACTGTTTAGCAACACATAGGAAAATGAAAAACTGATGTAAGTACACATAAAATTTGTTGATCAACTAAACAAATGAATGACGGCGATTTATAGGTTAGCACTAATGTCTTTATTCGAGCACTAATGTCACTTCCCAGCCTATCTGTTGAGATTTTATTTAGATGTTAAATGTGCGCTAAATATATTTTGTTGTGCAAGAATTCCTTACGACCATTTCCACTTCGAAATCCCTTTTTAGTATGCCCCAGTAATTTACCATTTGTTGGAGTGTTATTGTCGTCTAATTTCACCTGTATTGGTGCAAAGAATATCATCCAGAGAATACCACTCGTGCGGAATCTGCAGTTTCTTTTACAGTGGCATGCAGTGAAGTTAAAGATTTAAGTGGAATTTCAGGAAGGATTAGTTAAGATGTCGAAATAGACACCATTTTACCAGTACTCATTTTTTTGCCACATTCATTCATACTACAGTAATATTAGGCATATTGGGAGGTCTACCTAGATATTGATAACACTGTTGTAATATGTAATACTACTTCTCGAGTAATACTCACAAAAGCCCCAAAGTAACCCGCGTCGGGATAGGGGTTTTGATACCATCAATATGGTGCCATCAGAATTGGTAATGAAATTTGAAACATGTATTGTACCTCACAGAATAAAACTAGAAACCAGAGTCATTTTTGTATCTCATTCAAGGAAACTAATTGGAAAATGACTGCAATGAAGACTCCTTACATAAAGACTTTGCTGATTTTTTCTTTGAGATATATTAAGGAGAAATAATAAAAAATAGTTTCTTGATATAAATTTGAAGTTTATGTACAATACCCTCTTTAATTGTATCGTAGTAACTCAACATGAAACCTTAAATTTATACATCGCTTTAAGAGCTTGAAAACGGTATTAGCATAGTTTATTTATCTGTAAATGTGAGTAGGTTATACAATTTTTATTTGTACTAATAAGGTGCTGTTCAGTTGTGGGAGCTAGCAACGTAGGGCGCTAGTCTGTGAAGAATGTTACTGACTGATACTCGAAACAAACGTTGATATTATAGGATTGCTAAGGTGATAAATCGGACTGTAATAATTACCGCGGAATCTCGTTACTTCCAACCTGTTACAAGGTATTAAGTAATATTCTGTTAACACGCCTAAGTGTATACGGAGATGAAATAATTGGAGATCACCAATGTGGATTTAGAAGACATAGATGCACATTGGACCATATTTTCGCCCTGAGACAAACTTTGGAGAAGAAATGGGAATACAAAGGGACGGTTCATCAGCTATTCACTGATTTTAAGAAAGCATATGATTCTATCAAAAGGGAAAAGTTATACAGTATCCTGATACGATTTGGAATTCCGAAAAAAATGGTTCAACTAGTGAAGATGTGTCTCAGCGACCCCATAAGCAGAGTACGGATAGGTAATAATATGTCAGATAGTTTCAGGATTCGCAACGGATTGAAACAAGGCAATGCCTTGTCCCCACTACTGTTTAACTTTGCGTTAGAATATGCGATTTTAAAAATTAAAGGAAAAAAAGGACTATCATTAATGGTTTGAATCAACTGTTTGTATACGCGGAAGATGTAGGTTTAATAGGGGACGTTATAGATGCACTACAAAGCAACACCGATGTCTAAGTAGAAGCGTGCGATGAGATAGGACTACAGGTAAACATAGGTAAAACAAAATGCATGATAACAAGCCGAAACACAGGGAATGAAGTAAATAAAAACGTAAGAATTAGGGATGAGGCCATAGAGAAAGTAAACAAATTTAAATACTTGGGAGCATACGTAACAAGCAAAAATTAGGTCACGGAAGAAATAAACAGTCGCTTAGTAACGGGGAACGCATGTTTCTATTCAGTCCAAAAACTTCTAACATCGCGATTAATATCAAGGAAATTGAAATTAAAAATATACAGAACGGTTATTTTGCCGGTAATACTTTACGGTTGCAAAAGTTGGAGTACGACCCTAGCAAATGAACATAAATTACGTGTATTTGAAAATAAGGTTTTGAGAAAGATATACGGCCCGAAACGCGACGAGATGACTGGAGAGTGGAGGAGACTGCATAATGAAGAACTCCACGGACTGTACGATTCACCAGATGATGTAAAAATAATGACATCGCGAAGACTAACGTGGGTGAAAAACTCGTAGCTCGGATGGGGGAAAAACGAAGATTATATTATATCCTGGTTGGAAGACCGGATGGAAAGAGGCCATTTGGAAGACCGAGACGTCGTTGTGGGGACAATATTAGAAGAGATCTTCGAGAAGTACGTGTTTGTGATGAAAACTGGCTTGATATTGCCCAGAATAGAAATTAATGGCGAACGTTTGTTACTCCGGCAATGAACGTACCATAAGCCATAGAGTTAGTTAGTTAGTATTTTTACAGTTGTCAATACTTTGTTTAAATATTACCAGTTAGTTTTAGAAAGGAATTTACCCATAAATAGTTACAGAATGGTTATTACCACATAGGCCTAAGTACGCACACATTTAAGTAAGCTTATTGATAAGTATATCATGAGGGTAAATTTAAAAAAAGGGACGAAATTTGTTTGCTAAACAATGGACTTCTAATGTACTACTAGATTAATTTTCGCAAATATTGTTTCGATCGGCAATACGGACATAGAACGCTGGGGCACCGAACTGAATGTTGTAGTTATCCAGAAACTCTATTAAAAGCGTTGAAATAATTATACCATTGGTATTACTACAAAGAAGAATTTTATATACATGCACTTCTCGATACCAAACATGACTTTACCTCTATAGCGGACTTGTAAAACCTGTACTATTTAGTACACATGAAACATAACTCGGTCTCAGCAGAAATGCCTAAAACCCATAAATAAAATTCAATGAAGCGGAAATCTCCATTCCTTGCTTGAGCTGAACAACGCTTTGGACGACGTAGAAGACACTGAGTTTTAAATTATGGCTTTTAGGCATCTACGACTACAGGCCGACAGGCATGGAGCTTCAACATCATGGAAACGGTGAGGAAAGAAGCAAAATAGTGAGGTCGACCCCATTGGGAAGCCTTCTGCAAGCGAATGTAATAAAATCTGGTCCTTCTAGGTCACACTATAAGTTGAAAAGCGACCGAGAAAAAATCCGTCAGAACACTGTGCAAGCTGCAATAATAACAACAACATACCCAGCGCTATGAATTAAAAACCAGGAAAGGGTTACAAGAGAGCAGATCTTTTAATAAGAATTTAGAAACCTGAATCGAATTTGGCTTAGTTCACGAAAGCATAATCCAGTTTCGAAGAGAATATCACAGCTATTCAGCGGAGAAAATAATTAAGTGTTAAGAAGAATGACACCAACCACTACAGACTGTTAGGACCGAAGTTGGAAGAAGAGTCAGATTTTTACCTTGTAGAGCGCAAGGTCTGTTTTCATTCGGAGGTCACTATTGAAGTTTTTTTCAAGATGAAGCTACAAGCAGCCAGCAAGATTAAAAATAGACCTCTATTCCCAAAATGCAAAAAACACTCAAGAGGGACCAGCAGACATCCCATCCAGACGCCGCAGGAAGGACACCATACGTAACCTGTAGAAAATATTGAAAACGTCAGGATATAAAGCCAATAAAATGGTCCGCTTCTCCCGTGTTCTTAAAACTCGCATACTTGATTATTAATTCATATTTTC
>JAGDQP010034246.1:4033-20223 GCA_022664845.1 Lepisma saccharinum | reverse complement strand
CACCCTAATTATTTCTGTTCCCCTATAGTCGTCATACCAATATACTAGAAACATTCCTTTGGAAAATATGTATGGTATCCACTTTTTCATCTTCACTAAATCCGAACCTGGCAAAATAAAGCATGATTGAAAGGAAACAGGCACAGACAGATTGCTAGAAGGTCCTCAGAAATTCTTCTCAAAAAACTTAAGTTGACTTTCGGTGGTATATGTAGGAACTAATATTAAATTAAATGTATAACTTTCTGGAGTAAAATTTTAAGCAGCAATTTTTCATCTGCAATCATAACACGTGACAAGTATGTTTGGTACAAAGTAAGTTTGACCTCCAAAGCAGAGACAGTGGCAGTCGAGGCACGCTAATTTATTATCTGATAATTAATTTGATCATTAAAGAGGTATTGTATGCACATGTAAACATCAGGTACTTATATGTAAAACTTCAATGCTTATTTTTTAATTTCCACTTGGTTAACACTTAAGTAACAAAACCATGGAACTAGCAGGAAACAAGAGACGTAATAAGCATATTAATGGTGCCGGTTACGTACCAAATTATGACTGCTAAGTTCGTCTGTTTTTGTCACCGAACGATGAAAGGTTTTCATATTGTCACGTGTTTAGTTAAAATTTGACGACTACTGGAGCAGTGATGAGAACTGGTGCCTTTCCTTAATTTAGAAAAGATGGAGACCATATATATGGTCCAGTGGCGTATCCTGACTTTTGAGGTTGGGCATGCAATGCTATTACTACTACTACTACTACTACTACTACTATTATTATTATTATTAAGAATTATGTATCTGAATTAGAGATGACTTCCATCTAACTGCTCTCTATAAACTTGCAATTCCCTCTTTCTTACTGTCCTAGACCTCGAGTAACGAATTTCCACACATGGTAGTTTCACAGGTGATTTACAAGTGTTCCAATCGCATGCCAGTTTACAACAATGAGCTCATGAAAAAGCGAACCGTAAAGGTGTGAATTTCTTCTCGTTTTGGCGATAAATTATATTTTCCTACAGAAAAAGAGTAGGATGGCGCGGCAGGTATACACAAGTTATAGAGAGCAAGAAAGAATTTGAAACAGAAGTGATCATCTGTTGTCGCTCACGGAAATTACAGTTGTTTCTAAGGAGGAAGTAATTAAGTTCCTTCTTAACTTTTATCCTTTTCTTGATGAAAGGCGAAAAAGGAAGTATCCTCAGTAAAGTCAAGAAAATATAAGTATATAACACATTTAGAAGTTTATCTTGTGATTTTTCTGGAAATACAAAATTCCACACATCATTCCACTCCACGCAAATTACACACAACTGCCAAAATTACATACATTTTGTGGAATTCCACATACATTGGCAACGCTGCAACACACACACACACACCCTCTCGTCTAGATGGCAACTATGCTGAATGCAACTTTTAGCGTTGCATGCATTTTGGACTTCTCCCGCGTCTTTCACCCAATAAAACACACGTTCACAGGCAAGCAGACGACAAAGATTATGAGTAGACGCCCACCTACATAGGCGAGAATACTGCAGCGCCACACGTGGACAGTTTACTAAACTACTTACTGCCAGCTTTCGTGGTCTAGGATATCAGGTGAAGTTCCGTAATTTCTCAAAATCTTTTCTCCTTGGAAAATAATAAAATAAATAAACTAGAATCCGAAAGCATGCACTGCATGCCTTGCATTCATGGAGAATACGCCGCTGATATGGTCGGGAAACCAGGACATGATCGGCAAACCGGGACTATCGCCCCAAAAGGCTTCTGCCGCTAACTGGTGGGAGAAGACCCCTTAATTCCTCTTGCTAAGGCTTAAGGGAACCGACCGGGGTAGACGCCTAATGTTCAATCCATACGTTCACGTCGTGGGGCCTGTTATAGTAGTGCCAATATATGTCTACATCTGATCTTCCTTTAGACGCGCTGCTGTCGTTTGAAAGAATTTCCCATCCTCTTACCACCCGTAGAGCTATGTTGCCACACTTCGCAACATGAACTTTACCTTCAGTCGTGTAAGGGAGTTGAAAACAAACGGTACACACACCTTCCCATTTTTCTTATGTGCTGCTGAGTGGTGTTTGAGATAGAGGAAAATCTTATTATCGCCCTGTGCATTTCGTACTTTCAAAAACAATACAGGTAAAACATTAAAAGTCGAGAACCAATTCGAAATTCCAGAATTCCGACATTGCGGAATGTCGGAACTTCGGAAAGTGGGAATCCTGATATGTGTGAATTTCCGAATGGTCATCACCACCAAATGATAGAAGTTTGAATTTTATTTATGTCCTTTAGGCACCTAAGGCTCAGGTCGGTATAGAGGAGGGGAAAGGATTCGAGAAGGTGTTGGCCAGGGCCTATGTCATTTGCCTGGTGTGACTGAGGGAAAACCCTGGGAAAATCTGTCAGGATGGTTGGCCGCTGGGATCGAACGGACGATCTAACGAATACTACGCCAATCAAATGATAGAAAAGAACGGTCCACCGCCAACAGGCAGTACAAGACATGTTATTTTGAGTACAATTAACTCTTGATGGCTAAGATGTAAAACAGTGTAAAAAAATCTTACGATGGACGCCTGAGGTGCTTAAGAACCATAAATAAAATTAAAATTCTCGTGTTAAAATTTTATTTCGGAAAGTCAGAATTCCGAATTTGAATTCGAATTTAAGGTCTGGAGCATGTAAGTTTAAGGTAACTTTTGCAGAGACTTGGAGTATGATGGGATGATTGGTGGAATGAAGAAAGTGGGGAGAAACTGAAGAACTCCAAGAAAACCCATTCACGGTGTTTGTCCACCACGGAATCGAACCGACGATCCTAAGCGCCAAAGGTAAGCGCTTTACCATTGAGCCACCGACTTTCCGAATTTTGGAATTCCTAACACCCCAAGTAGACCCTAACTTTCCAGAAGCAGCAGCTGCTCTCTCCATTGCTCATTCTATGGGAAACACCCAGTGGCGTGAACTTTTATCATCGTCAAAAACCTTTATCACTTTGCTCATTATTTTTCTTCCCTCACTGCGTACCACAGCATTCTCCTTTTCAACCATCCTTATTTCAACTGAACCTCTTGTTAAATTTGGCAATAGCGTTACACATTCAAGACTACCTCGGTTAACGCCCCGCTGAACCCTTATTGGCTCAACGCCTGGGTGTATCGAGGGTGTGTTTTAGTTCGCATTTTTGACACAGCTCAAGTCATCTTGCCAGCACTATAGTACCCAACTGCTTGGCGAACAAACATGGATGGGCTGCTCACAAACCCCCATTAGCTAACAGCGTGGTGAGTCAAATGTCAGCACCCCTCCTTTCTTTACACATGATAGTGCAAGTAAGGAAACAGCCTCAAAGGTCCTCATAGCCCGGTGGACGGAATGCAGCTGGCAACGGCAGCGGTCAGTCCTGCAGGAAGTCAGAGGGTCAAAATGCTCTGGTTTGGACTGTAGACTGCCAGGACACCGACACGGCAACTCGAACGGTACCTATACGTGGCGACTTTCAACTGTCAGTCACTTGCAGGAAAGAACAAATTAGAAGAATTGCAGAATGAACTCGAGAGGATTAAGTGGGACATCATACGACTATCAGAAGTGTGGAGGAAGAATGAAGAACAGTTGGAACTACCGTCTGGGAGCAGGTTCTGCTTTAAAGGAACAGAAAATGGAAAACCGACAAGCGTTGACTTTATAATTAATAAAGACCTGAAGTCACGGATCGCAGAAATTGAAAGAATTTCAGATAGAACAGGGGTGATTGTAAAGATAAACAACAGATACAGTATGGAAATTATAAAAGTGTATGATCCAACAACCACATCCGGAGGAGGACATCGAAGACCTATACGAGGAGATACAGAAGATTTTGGATAGTAGCAAATCGCATTACAAAATTGTAATGGGAGACTTCAATGGGAAGGTAGGAGCCAAGCAGAGCAGTGACACCAAAGAGGGAAACTTTGGATTTGGCAAAGGAAACAAGAGAGGAGAGAAGTTAGTGGAATTCTCAGAAGCCAACAGACTGTTCATTTCGAATACATTTTTCAAGAAACCGCCCCAGAGGAAGTGGACATGGAAAGGCCGAAAGGGACCAAAAAAAGAAATAGACTACGTTCTATAGAATAACAGGGCAATTATGCAAGATGGTGTCTGTTCTGAACAGTTTCAAAGTCTCGAGTGATCATAGGATGGTGAGATGTAAGCTGAAACTAAATACTAGGCTTGAAAGAAAAAGGCTTATCAGAGGAAAACCGCCACTTTTAGATCTCGAAAATTTAGGGAAAAACAGAGACATTCAAGACAGAACTGAGCAAAAAATTTAGCGCGATGGAAGAGTTAGAGGAAGAAGAAGACATTAATAACAGAAGTAAAATACTGACCGAGATAATAACAGAGAAAGCCAAGGAAATAGCAGGCACCAGAAAGAAAAGAGAGAGCAAAATCTCAGAAGAAACTAAACTCTTGATAAAGAAAAGAAGATCAAAATTACATAAAAAGGATTGAATACATATAACTAAATAAAACCGTAAGGAAGAAAATAAGTGAGGATGCACTTATATATAACGAAAATCTTGTTAGAAATACAATCGAGAAGAACAAGAGCTTGAAGGAAACCAAACAGCAGCTCATGATAGGGGAAAAAGCAAATAATTTCAGTTGAGACCAGACGGGGCCGTAAAACGAAATAAGGAAGAAACTATAAAAATATTTAAAAATTTCTACAGAGAATTGTACTACTGCGAAGAAGAGCTAGGAAATGAAGACTCAGAAGGAAATGATGTAGATGTCCCAGATGTAATGAAAGAAAAAGTGGGTAAAGTACTTCGAGGGATGAAGAACGGAAAATCGCCAGGAGAAGATGGACTCACAGTAGATATGTTTAAATGGGGAGGTGAAAACAAGAAGGAGGGACTTGCGAAATTATTCTCAATGTGCCTGAGAAAGAGAGAAATACCCAGAAGTTGGAATAATGCCGTCATAATTTTGTTGTACAAGAAAGGGGACAAAGAACGCGTCGAAAACTACAGACCAATTAGTTTACTGTCAGTTCTATACAAAAAGTTTACCACAGTTATTTTGAATCGTATTGAACGGGACTTGAATTTTAACCAGGGAAGGGAACACGCCGGATTCCGCCGTGGATGTACCAGAATGGACCACATACAAACATTGAATGAAGTTATGGAAAGAACTAATGAATATGAACTTCCACTATGTTTGGCATTCATAGATTTCGAAAAAGCTTTCGATTCGGTCTCCTTGTCAGCAATACTTAAATCACTTGAACATCAAGGCATCGAAAATGCGCACATCAAGCTACTGCGAAACCTTTATTCGAATGCCACATCTGTTATTAGACTGCATCAAGAAAGTGAAAAATTTAAAGTTGGAAAGGGGGTAATGCAAGGAGATTGATTTTTCCAAAAGTCTTTTCTGCGGTTTTGGAGAGTGTGTTCCAAAATTTAAACTGGGATGAAGTTGGAATTAAAATTAATGGTGAATATCTTCATCACCTACGGTTCGCTTATGATATAGTCCTGTTTGCTTCAAATGCAGATGAACTACAAACCAGAATGGAAGAACTGAATAATGAGAGTTCGAAAATAGGCCTTAAAATGAATTTAAGTAAAACAAAGGTTATATACAATCAACATGCTGCAAAGAGGGAAATAAAGATTAGCGAGGAGACAATAGGCGTAGTTGATGAGTATGTTAACCTAGGCCAGCTCAAAACATCGAATGCGAAGTTGACTGATTAAATAAATAGAAGATGTAATTAAAGTAGCGTGGAGTTCGTTTGGAAGACTACACTTTATTTTCAAGAGCAAACTACCAATGTGTCTGAAGCGTAAAGTTTATAGTCAATATATCTTACCTGTGATGATGTACGGCTGTGAAACTTGGACATTGAATGCGCAAACGACTCAAAGATTGAGAGTCACACAAAGAACAATGGAGAGATGCATGCTAGGAATAGCTAGGAGGAAAAGGAAGACGAATGGATTCGCACACAAACGAAGGTAGAGGATGTAATCAAGACTGCGAAGAAGCTGAAGTGGAAATGAGACGGTCACATAGCTAGACGAACAGATGGAAGGTGGACGATAAATGTACTACATTGGATTCCTAGAGAGAAGAAACGACCAAGACGACGTCCAAATGCAAGATTGATAGATGAAATAAAGCGTTTTTCAGGAGCTACATGGATGAGGATATCAGCAGACCGAGATATGTGGAAAGAAACGGGGGAGGTCTTCATCCAGCAGTGGATAGAAAACGGCTGAATATGATATATTCAGAACCATACAGAACTTCCAGAAAATTATTCCGTTATCAAAGTTCTAGACAATCTTAATTCGATTTATGAAATGTAAAGTGGCTCTGATACGCTGTACAATTCTACAGGTGTAATCCCAAATTCATGACTCACTTTGCATAAATAACGTTAATAGCATGTTAAAGGCGAATACGAAGTTTCTTTAGAGTCACGTGTTTTATTATAGCTGAATTCAAAGCTACCCAGAGCCGGCCGGGTGGCCGAGCAATCTGCGGCAGTAGGTCATCGGCTCGAAGGTCCCGGGTTCGAGTCCCGGCATGGGTATGGATTTTAATAGCTAAAGGCGAATCGTGACGGGCCGCAGTCCAACGTTACTAGACTGGCCCATATAAAAATAAAGTTTAACAAAGTTTTTTATCACAACAACCTAGACCCTAAGTGTTATAAAATTACTCTGTTTTTATATTATAGTGCAGTTTAGTGTTCGATTTGTAGGGCGAATGGTTGGGATTTACCCCTCTCTGGAAATATCATCCTTAGCTCTGCGTTTCGAAATCTGGCCATAGCCAAAGGCGCCAAATACGGCATTCTAACGTGTTTGAAAGGTTCTTTCCCCTCTCTATAAATTGCATAAATCGATCACTGGATTGCAGTTTTAAAAAGGAAGTATAAAATTCTTTCTCACACTTCCACACTCACATATACACACTCCGACTGCTGATCGCGGGGTTCCGGGTTCGATTGCCGGCTCTGCCAAGGGATTTTTTATAAAGCAAGACGGTCTGGAACGGTGCCCATCCAGCAACGTGATGCAATTGGGGAGTTCTCTGAATAAAAGACAGTGGCGATCACAGTTGAGAGCTTCGGTTCTCCTCTCCCAACACGTCTGGTCAGTGAGGGACCAGCAGACAAACTCTTTCCTACGGGAGCGGCCTCATCCAGTAGTGAATTGAATATGGCTTGAATTATATATATATATATATATATATATATAAGCTGGGAGTAAAACAAGAGTTAAAAACGACGAATTTACAATAAATATAATTTTGTGTGTTCTCCACGAGGGCAGGCGCTGACCCGAAAGTTCCTGGGAGGGTAAACCGATGGCGGTTGTCATTGTCTCCATTCGGATAGAGAGGACGTCGCAAGGATGGGACCTACAGTTTAACGTGGACTCCGAACACTGATTCCGCCACACTCCCCTTGCCGTTAAAGTGTAACCTCCCAAATTCTCGACCAGAAATCAGTAGAGACCGTGCAAAACTCCACTTACACTCTCCAAATTTTTACTTTACACCCCCATCCAAAATGAAAATTATGGCGGAATCGCTGACTCCAAACCACTTACATTAACTTGTGTGTTTAGTACGCAATATTAAAAATACTCGACTTTCATGAATTTATTTATAACTATGTCATTCAAGAATGTGACTTCTATATACATGGAACAGATACAAAGGGTAAATGAACAGTGCATAAGGAGTATTGTCTGTTCGTTTACGTGTAATTTGTTTGCAATCGCTCAAGTTTTTTTTAACAGATTTCTTGCTGAAATTTAAATCAGTTTCTAACTCATTTTCTGGATTGTTATTGGGAAGCTAAAATGCAAATATTACTGTTACAAATGTATTTAGTTCTAACACTTGCAAAAAGTTTTCATTTTTTTTTTAATTTACGTAAAGTTTGTATTTGAGAAAGCTAACATTTGTATGCTAAGGCTTAATCAGAATTCTGGTCAAATTTCTCAGGCAAGCGCTGTACTTGTAATGCTCTTATACATTACATATAGCTTGAGCCAAAGTTACCTGAAGGACTTAAATAAAATTTGAATTCTATAATCCACGTTTTTAAGTAAAGCGGTTTAGGGGACCTAAAACTATAAACTTGCATTTTCTTTTAAACAATTTCTTTCGAAATTAAGAATAGCTATATCAAGATTGAGAAATAAATCATCCTAGAAATATTTCCTGTTAATTTTTCATTGCATGATATCTTTCCTTTATGTTCGCATTGCCGAAATAAATATTTCGTACTAGCTTGCTTTAGCGTCGTTCATCTATAATAAAATATGTTCTATTGTAAATGATGAGCACGCTGTGTTTAAGAGTATCTTCTTAGTTAAGCAATTCCGTAGTTTACACCCAATCCCACCTGAAATGTCCGCTTGCTGCTCTTAACAGGTAGTCCCGCAACTGATTCACGGGCTTAATACGCAAGACTTGTTAAAACTTGAGAAATATGTTGGACACGTGAGAGCTTCCTGTTTCATATATTGCCAATTCGGAGGCAAGCAAATTGCTGATTTTTACCTCTAGCAACAGGAAATGAAAGTAAAATACACAAAATGAAATGAAAATGCAAAACAATTCAACATTATAACGTGAAAAGGAATGACACAGTAACGAAATACAAAAATAATAGTTCGAAGCAGCTCTCCATTCAAAAAATTTGAATCTAGATTGCTTTTGTAGTTCGGACGAGTGAAAATCTATGCTAAAGACTACACCATCTAGTAAGAAATTGTCAAAATTGATTTAGGAGACGCGAGGGAAAGAACGAGTTGTGTGCTGCTTCTCGTTTGAAAATGCGTTTGCATTTCATTCAACTTACGAGTTAGACTGGGTTACTGTGTATTATCGTAGTTTTTGTTTCTCCTGCCTTAAATTGATGTTTCATAAATAAAAAAATAATAAATGATTGACCGTAATATAGAAGTCACTAAGACCAATTTGAATTTTCCTAAAGACTTCGAAACATTATGAATAATATTGTTGAGTTAAAGCTGTTAATTTACAAACTAAAATTATATTTCACTGCAATTACAAATAGTATGGTTAGTTATGAGTGAAGAACAAAGGTGATTTTCTAAATGTGTTCGCTTAAAAAAGAAAGTAAAGAAAAATGCGGGGATTTGAACTCATGACCTTCTGCATAGAAAGCTAGCTCGCTAACCACTACACTATGGTAAACATAGTGAATTATTTTTTCTCATTTCAGTTACCCGTTATTTTTTACGTACTGAGTATGTTTCTGTTTTATTATTATCGAATAAGATTGTCTTTTCTCTATATTATATTTTATTACTATGTCTGCTATGTATGAGAAATATTCTGGAATATACAAACAAAACACATCATTCAAAGAATCTGAGTACAAGTAGTTGAAAGTATCCATGTGCACTACACATGTGCATGTGCATTGCAAAATTTTTTATAGTTGGAAAATTCTATTCCAGCGCCTCCAACAGCTGGGATTTACTTTCTTGAAAGATAGTACAGTGCCTAGTTAAACCTTCACAGCCAAAATTATAGCTGCTATGGTCAACAAACAACGACAACGGGACCTAAGAAAGATGGAATGTAGAGAGCAAGTAAATCGAATACAGGGTAATGAAAAAAACTTCTTATTTTTACACATTGTTAAGTATATTGAAAGCAAATGGTTATTAATGAATACTGGACAAGACAACGACTACAGAAGAGATATGTTTTGAAATATGATCTTCGTGGCTGCTTGGTTTTTGTTCCTTCCACTGTTTCAACAGAAAATGTTTTTTCATCATTCGACTCCAGGTCAATTTCACCTATCATTTTGTCGTGCATGATTAGAGTTATGTCATACTCTAACTTCCTCCTGGGGTTTCTTGGAACGTTCCAGCACAGATTAATATATCAGATGACCCACTGACTGTTTTAAAATTTTGAAACAGAATCAAGATCACTGTTTTCAAGATGGCGGACATTGTCGTCATATCCTCCTGTCCAGTATCCATTAATAAATATTAACCATTTGCTTTCAATATATTTAACAATTTGAAAAAAGAAAGTTTTCGTTACTCTGTATTCGATTTACTTGCTCTCTGTGTTCCATCTTTCTCAGTAGGGAGTACGCTAAACCCCACCAACACAACGTTAACACCCTCCCTAGATTTGGACCACATCCTCCCAAGGAAAATCGCTGAACACCCCTCTTAAAGAGGTGTTTTTTGGCATTTAACAGTGGTAAATTCCTGGAATTTCGATTTACAAAGACAGTAGTTAACAATAAAATCTTGGTATCATATTTGCATTGATTCTAAACTTGTTTTGGGCTACATTTCTTTCTTGTCGCCTCACAAAAATCAATCAGCTGCCAAAGAAATTAAGCAGAGAACATTAAACATCTCCGTATGAAAACACCCGTTTAGTGACCTCCCTGCTATGCTAGAGCACAGGTGTTATATCCCCTGGTCACTGTGGCTTAGTGTTAGCGCGTCAGCCGGGCTTCGGTGACCATGGTTGGGCGATGAGTCCTGATCCTGGGGAAACGTTCCTTACCTGGTCGTGAACATTTGAGCTGTCTTCTCACCAGGACCTCATACTTGACAGCTTCACCTGCTACATCAGAACGGCCAAGCTGTGGATAGATAAGAGCGACCTGGAAATGGTATCCCAAGGTGGTTGAAAGATCAGTCAGAACTCGCTGTTCGCTCCCAAAAGATTTTTTATCATCACGATGAGAATTTACAGATGCGAGTTGATTGAAAGGAAGATACAGAGTTGAAATATACTGTTGGTATAGCTTCGCCAAGATTTAGAGCTCGAAATAATTGTACGAAACAGTTGTAAGTAACAGTGCTGTTGAGTGAATCGCAGATGATGTCGGATGATCGCTCTCTTTGTTGGAAAGATGAGAAATTAAACCATTTTTCCAGAAACAGTAAATACCATTACCGACTACTAATGACTACTTGTAGATAGGCAAAGCAAAGAAAGTTGCCACATTAGGTTATGCTTATCATCTTGACGAATATAGAATTCGTACTGACTAGAGGATTGGAGTACTAGTCTCTCCCGAAATCGTCCAAGAACTGGAGGAAAACAATAATGTTAATTTGGTTATATTAAAGAGAGCGGTCATTCTAGAAGCTTCTGTGATTCATGCGTGATACATATATCAATCACACGATACTTTTATGATACTTACATGGCATTTGCTGAGCGAGGCTTTTCTGTAAGTTGCGTCAGATTAACCATGATTTGGAACATTTTGGATTTCGTTACAGTGTAACGCACTTGGCACTATCTCAAACTGATATATAATTTTTAAACCGTTTAACACGGAATATTACCACGATGGTTAAATGACCAACTATCACATCATATGAATATTGCAAGAAATACTTACTCATAACTTCTAAACTTGTTTATGCAAGATGTTAGTTATTGCGTCGTTTCGACTAAGTATTTCTGACAAAGAATATCTGAAATTGAATTACAAAATTAAATTTGAATATCTAATTAATAATATTTGTATAAATTAATTCATAATATCACTTAAATAATATAAATTACAGGTATTTATCACGTTTAAGAATCATAAATACATAATATTTGCTTCTGTAGAATTAGTTTGCATAAGTGATGATCAGTGGCGTCTCGCTGTCGACGGGACTGCAAGGAAAGATATCAGATGTTGCCAAGGATTTCGATTATCTGGAAACAGTATTACCAGGGAGAGGAGAAAATTAAGAAGTAAAGAGAAAGGAAATAAAATAAGTTACGCTCATATGTGTCGGGAGAAAGGAATGAATAACAGAGAGATCCTTACAGACAGGATTGAAGATGGAATTGAGTGGAACCAGGCCCGCTTTATACAAGGGAGATGTGGATATAAGGGAGGTTTCCCCCCCTTCCCTATCCCGGTCTGAGTCTTAGTTGCCTAAAGGCAACAAATAACATTCAAATTTCTACATAAAAATTCAATGGACGGAAGAAAGATATAATGGAATTTGAAACACTGGAAGCAATATTTAAGTGTTTTATAAATATATTCTTTCGTTTCCAAAGTTTTATCCGTTACCTTCGTGTGTAAAGATACGGAAATTTTCAATAAAACGTGGTAGCATATGGGGAAATATGGACAAGTTGATCTAGTAAGCAAGTGTTGCAAACCTCATCCATTTTCCTGTTCTAATTGCTGTTAATAAGAGCAATGTCTAATTAGCATCTATGCGGCACAGTTAAGAATACTTACTACTTTATAGATAAAAGTAAATATTTGCCACAACATATTGAGTTTCCTGTTTTGATAAAAAAAAAAAATTAAAATAAACAGTAGATGTTTTGTTAACCTGGGGCACATAAAATTATATTGTAGTATAAATCTCGTTATCCTGTTCTAAATTGTTTCGGAAAGGAAATATAACATTCTACATTAATGTAAATATACACTGCTTACAGCTACATTAATATATTTACCTTCATATCATGAATATTTCCAACATGTATGTAGAGTTTCGTTCAAAAGTTTAACATCAAAGTACCTTGTGATACAACTTTTTTTCCCAGTACTTCACAGTATAATTTGATTCAATCGTAGTGTGCTCTAAATCAATTTCTCCAAAAATATATGATATTAAACTCAGATCAGAAAGAATACTACAGGAAAGGATTTTTTTAGAAAACTATCATGAATCAACTGTCTACTAAATACAAAAATGATCATAAATGATCTAGCTTTTAATCTTTGACAATTACTGAACAACGATTTGTTATCTCAGTCATCTTAATAGCTTTTCCATCTAAACTAATGGTACTGGTAAATTATATATATTTTCAAGCATTAACATATCGTTAAAAGGTTTAAGTGCTCATTCGCGTTATTACAGTTGCGTATGTGTTTTTCAGTTAAGGAAGATGCATTGCTTTGTAATAATACGCTTATTGTAAGGATAAGGTTTCATTTTACGATGATAATGGGTTCAATAAAATATTGGAAGGAGTTCTCAAGGCTGTCACGCTCACTTCCAAGAAACGATTTGTATGTCAATAATTGGCGTCACTCTTATTCGGCCGACATCTTCACGACTACAATGCGCCCTAGCGAAAATTTCTTGAAATTAATAGAAATCTAAAACATATAAGTGCATCCTAAATACACCCTTCATCTCCTATTTCCTTTCCTACCGGAGGGTCGGCCATCTTAACGACTGTTCATACAACGTATTCTCCTTTTCTTGTGCCTTTTTTTGCTTCCTTCGGCCAAGGATACATTCCATCAATCCTTCGCGGCCTTTATCTATGTAGCGTTCAATTGTTTCATGTAGAAACTAGCACCACCTATGAATTGACGGATGAAGAAATCAATTGCGCCTAAAAACGAGGTAAGAGGGAGGAAGTGATCTCGTGTGGAAACCGATGGTGTGGGGAGGGTAGTACCGCGCGATTAGCATCTTGTCTTCCGTTGTTCCTTCCATTGTATTAGTGGAGTTAGTAGTTCCTCTCATTGTTTGTTTATTCTTTCGTGGTATTTTGGAGATTCTGTTCAAAATAAGATTTTGTTATTTGCAGCAACATTAAAAAAATCAACAAGAAAATGTACAGGGGAAGAAACTATTAATTTTAGGTAAGCGTCTTCTTGCGTTGTTTGGGATGATAGTGTTAAAATAAAAAGAAGTTTTGTTAAAGCACTATTCTTATTAGACACTGTATGTGGTGCGGTCCATTCTGTTCTACTCTTGTGTACAAGATAGAAAAATACTACAATAAATGATCTGAAATTTTTCTTTTTTTTTAATATCGCGTTGGATTGCCTCTGGTTGAATTGAGATTGAAGTACAGCTTTAAGAATCTTTCAATCGCACCGCCATATAGTAAAGAAAGGAATGGGAAAGGTAGCGGTCAGCGTGCCATTCCGGTATTCGCTTAGTAAAGAGGGAAACCCTGGAAAATCTTTCAGGATGGTCGCCCGTGATGTTTGAACTTAAAGTTTAATTATGCCTTTCAGGCATCTAAGGCTCAGGCTGTGTCAGGGGGGGGGAAAGGATACTGCGTTACTGAGGAAAATATTTGGAAACCCTCAGGCAAGATGGGCAAGAAGGAAAGGAGTCGATCTGAGCCTACGTTGAAGGTACCATCCGGTATTTGCCCGATGTGACTGAAGAAAATCCCTGGAAGAAACCTGTCAAGATAGTCGATCGCTGCTATCGAACCAAGGACCTCCAGAATGAGAATCCAACGCTCTACCAGTGATCCTGCCAGACCCCCTGTGGGAGTGGCACCCGCGAATTTTTTTTAGCAAACTCTAAATTTAAAATTTATACGGTCAAAATTCGATAGAAACAGTCCATGACCCCTCCTTGAATTTACACCCCCACAAACTGAAAGTACTGACGGAATCCCTGCGCTGTACCAACTGAACTACGGCCGCTTCGTGTTTTCAGAATTTCACGAGCCTACCCAAGGGACAACGGTGAGCAGTATGCCAGTATACATCTTATGTACATTAAAAATGACAGTTGCAGCTGTATTCCGCCATCAAAACAGGATATGCGGATATTCAGGATGATTATTCTTGTTCGTATTATTTACTTAACATACTATATAAAT
The DNA here is from genome assembly GCA_022664845.1 of Lepisma saccharinum. Taxonomy (NCBI): domain Eukaryota; kingdom Metazoa; phylum Arthropoda; class Insecta; order Zygentoma; family Lepismatidae; genus Lepisma; species Lepisma saccharinum. The sequence continues at coordinate 5,560 of JAGDQP010034246.1, read as the reverse complement.
TGTTCTATTGAGGAATAGAACATGTCAGAAAATTGGTTTCAAATAATATACAGTTACTCTGTAAACATTACAGCAATTTGTTGCACGCATCACGTTGTTGATAATTTCTATAGTATCATTTCTTGGGACCCGATCAGTTCGGCACCTCCGTTTCGGCGCCGCCGGTTCGGCGCAGTAACGTTTCGGCGCCGTACGTTTCGGCGCCAGACCTTTACCTAGGAATCACACCAGGGAAACTATTGTATTAAAGAGGTATTAAAAACTTGGTCCATAAGATGCGACAGACGTAGTGTTTTTTTTTAAAAAAAAAAGGGAAAAATGGTCGCCGGAAAAAAACGTTTGTTTTTATTCAATTTTTCGTGCTACTTAGGAAAAGAACGTTTTTTTTTTTTACTTTTACGAGGTCCCTGACAACATTTTTTGATCAGTGAAATAGTTAAAAGGTTAGTTGATGTTCAAAACATACATATAGAAAAAAATACACAATGGGACCGCGTCTGACAAAGTTTTGAAGCAAAATGTATGTTTTCTGGGTCTGAGACAAAGATGCCTAAGGGCCAGAAGGGAACAGAACGTTTCTCTCATGTACAAGGGTGCTAATGACATATATTGCATTCCTAATGTAAATTGCATGTGTTTTGTACATTTTTTAACGTAAGATCATCCGATTGAATGCATTAGGTGTGTTAAGCCCCTCGTACACGATTCAATAAAGCTTGAACAAGAGCGTTGAACAAGCAATTGGATGAAAATGACGTCACGAGTTAGAGACTCCACACACGAAATCTCTTGAATTCAAGTCTTCTCATCCAATTCGTCCTATTTAGAACCTGTCCTATTTTTATTGAATTCAACACAGTGATCTACCAATCACATCGCTGGTGACTTGAACACGTGACAACTGTGCTTCCGGAATGCTAGAAATTAAAATGTAAACATGGAGCAGAGAATTTTTAAGCCCTTGTTTTTATGAGGCGAAATAAAAATATTATCAGAAAATAAAAATAAAATAAGATAAAGTTTCGCTACAAGAAATTCCATCGTATCTTGCTGAGGTAAAGTGTACCTGATGTTTCTTGTGTAGTTTTTGTACAATCACTATTGCCATAGAAATTGATACAGAGGGTTTACGATAATTCCATTAAAGTATTGTATTGTATTTAGAAGCGGTAGGATATTAGTATTTAAAGTGCCACTGAGTTGCTCATAATTTATGTGGAAAGGTCGAGTTTTTATTTACTGTATGTAGGAAGTTCAAAGCTGCTGAACATAGAAGTATCTGGGTACACTTTACTATACGGCACAAAACAATGTAATCTTTTCCAACGTATGTGAAAGTGTTGTAACTTAAAATATAACAAAGTTTCGAGTCATGAAAGTATTAAATTAGAGTGAAATAGCGAAAAGTACTTGGAACTACTTGGCTGCTTCCACATTGCTGAGCGAGCATTAAACAGTGCATGAAATAGCGAAAAGTACATGGAACTACTTGGCTGTTTCCACGTTGGTGAGCGAGCACATTAATTT